>JAVKPL010002307.1:0-18478 GCA_032173675.1 Gastrolobium villosum
TTTTATACAAAATATTTAAAAACCTTCATTCATGGGAAGACTTAATAGCAGAAAGACATAATATTTATCACTAAAACAATGTCATTTGTTTTCACCAAAAAAAAAAAACAATGTCATTTGTTTGTCATAATATTTTTATTATTATATTTATTACACCGATATAAAAAGTCTTACACCAAATTTTGTTTATTGATTTATTAACATAATAAATTAGAGCCGCTAGATATAAATAGAATCAACACCCATAATTGAGAGCATAACTTATACAGATGTAAAATGATCTTAATCCTTAATATATATGTTTTTATATAGAAAAAACTATTTTTACAGCCACTTTAGATAACATTATCTACATCTACCCCTTTTTAACTAAGTATGACAGTAAGATATAGTTATAACAATAAAGTTATTTTTTCTCTCTTCAGACATTGTCGGTTGATGTGACAGAGAGAGAAAATGGAATTTTTATGTCTTACTAGTCGGACTTAGTTAAAAATGGATAGTTGTAGATAATTTTATGTAAAATGGCTGGAGAAATGTTTGGGACAGTGACCAAAGTGCTACTTTTTGGTAAATTTTTTACCCAAATGTCACGCGAACAATACTTTTTACCAGACTGGCACGTGTCATAATTCGTTACCACTATTAGTGAATTATGTCGCCAATGATTTTGTGACACGTGGCCATATTGCAGACCAAATTCGCTATCACTGATAGCGAATTATGACACGTCAATTTTTTCCTACGAAAGTATGTCACGTGTCACAAAATCATTGGCAAACGTAATTCGCTACCAGTCGTAACAAATTATGATACGTGGCAGTTTGGTAAAAAAAAATTGTTCACGTGATGTTTGGGTGAAATTTTTGCCAAAAAATTAACATTTTGATCAATGTTTCGAAATGTTGAACCCTTTTATATAAATTCAGTTGAAGTTCTCCAATCCGTGATTCAAGGATTGAACTAATAATTTAGTATATCCTGACTTAGTCGATTGAGTCGATGATTAATCCGAACATAGTGACACTTCTTTTTTGCTGAACTAGTACATGAATAATAGGTGGTCTAATCTTATGCATACAGTGACCACCTGATAGCAGTGGTGGAGCCACATGGTGGTTGGGGTGGCTTCGATCTGAGTTAAATTTTAATAAATTGTATTTATCATGTATAATTATATAATTAATTATAATTTGGTCTAATCTAAAATTGTAAATTGGCTCAGTCTAAAATTGTAAATTTTGCCCTATCAAAAAATTAAAATATATTTAATAAAATTATAACTCTTTTTCATACTCTCTACTCAGATGTTTTGTATTTAATATAATTTTTTTTTGATAACATGTATTTAATATAATTTAAATATACTATACTATGAACAAACAAAAATTAAAAAAAGTAAATGCGCAGATAATTTTTGGCCCGGACTCCGATTGGAGCCCGACTCCGCCCACTACCTGATAGTGATGGATTTTGACTCTGCCTTTGATGATCTGATATAATGTAACACTAAACCATGAACCGGACCTCATGGTGTATGAAGTGATACATTCACACTAATCAAGCTGCTAGGCCTTTCAACTATGTATATATGTCTATATCACGGGGACAACCTGTGGATAATAGAAGACAAACACAATGAAATCCTACCAAGAAAACAAATTAGCAGAGTGAGATAGTGAAACTGTCTCTAATAGTTAGTATGACTATATATCTAATATGCGTTTTTATCTTTTATTGATACAGCCAAAAACAATCCAAACAGAATGTCTACCTATATAAGTCAAATATAGCTGTGCCATCCAATAACAATAATTTTTTGTGCAACTTACTAATACCACACTCGTATTTTTTGTATAAATTTACCATATAGGCTATAGCATTCAATCTGGATCGAAACCCAAACCCAAGTCCACTAACGTATACGCTCAAGTTCAAATCTCCAATGTAAGAAAATAACTAAAGGGCGTGAGATATTATATCTAACTGATTTCACTCGTTGGCCCATTCTGGTTCCAAAAATTCATAAACCTAGTTATTTTGAACTGAACAAGAATTTGTTGAAAAGAATGCTAAACATACGTATAGTGCTATTTTATTTTATTTTTCCGTGAACCCTCCAGTACTATATCAGATTCTTACGAAGATGTTGTGAAGAATAATCTTGTTATAATTTAAACTTTTACCTATCTATAATATGTATTTTCTAGATAGGTTAATTTTGTAGCTGTTAATTTAAAATTGAAAACATAGCGTCTTGTCCCACTATCACACTTTTAAATGTTTCAGATAAACTATATGCAAGTGTTTATTATATGCTTGAAAACATGGGCGGAGTTACATCATTTTAGTTGAGACGGTTAAAGAGAAAAAACTAGCAAATTACGAGGCTAGCGTGGGCTTTTTATCATTGTACCTTTTTTTAAAAATATAATAATAATAATATATGAAAAAAATTCTATATTTGTGAAACTAGAAGGGTTATACTTACTATTTCTTTTTTACAATCTTTTACAATCATATATTAACACCGTTGATTTCCGCCAATCAACAGTTATCATTTATTGTGAATTAATAATTAATTAATGAGTTTAATTTGCAAAAATCATAACCGTTGATTGGCGGACCGTTGATTGGCGGAAATCAACGGTGTTAAGATATGGTTGTAAGAGATTGTAAAAAAAAGTTATAAATATAACCTTATTCGAGTGAAATTATTTACCAATTTAATATCATTATTATTATTTTTAAAAAAATTAATATTAAATAGTATCTAATAATTGTTAAGTCAACGTCAATTTATTGTCAATTTTTTTTATAAATTAAAAAATATTAAATTAATTGTCAATAATGCAAGTTTAAATATTTTTTTTTTATTTCACATTTTGCCAAACAAATCAAATAATTGATATTATTAAGGTTGAGTTAGTGATATCATACATAGTCAATAATTGCTTTTGCTTGAATGCTAATGTTATTGGTGAAATATTAAGTAAAGTATCTTTTGGGTCTTCAGTAAATATTATGGCCCAATTTAATTCTTTAATAAGAAGTTGACTCGTGATCTCTTTAAAACTTAAGATACAAGACCACGATTTTGATTATCTGGTTCTATTTTAAATTTTAAAGGATCACAAATTGACTTTTTTTTAAAAGGATTCCATGATTTTTATTGAGGACCTAAAAGATACTTTAATCTGAAATATTATTATTTTTGTGTTATGATTATGATTTTTTATTAATTAATATATTATGAAACTGTTTTATTCTCCAAAGATCTGAAATTCGAGAAACCGGGAGAAATTTATATTTTAATAGTCAAAAAATTTGGTCTCTTAAAATTTTTAGACTTTATTGAATATTTAATTTTTTCAGGAAAATAGGAATAAATTATCATTATTTTATTTTTTTAATTTTCAAGTAATTTGCATGCTAAATAAATGAAATTTATTTATGATATTAATTATTATTGACTAAATTTAACAATTATTTTTCAAATAATAATATTTGCATTATTTATTATATTACATGCTAATTATCAATATTTTCACTCTTTAAATTCAGGAGAAATTATTGAAAAATAATTATTAATAATAAATTTAACATTTTTAAAATTCTTAAGAATCTTAAAAAAATTACACCCATATAAGAATACATTAATTATTATTTGACTGAATAAATTTAATGTCAATTTTTAAAACAATAATAATTATGCCATTTACAATTTTGATTATTAGATATCAATAATTATTTATTTAATATTTAAAGTGTAAGAGTGAAAGAGAAAATAAAAATTAGCATCATCTACCAAAATAATATCACATGAAATCATCCTGGAATCTCAATCGGGTACACTTGTTGTGCAATTGACCAATAGGAACATCACACATCAGCCAACACACATCAGAAGAGAGAGAATATTGGTTGATGTATTATGCTCCCATTAGTTAGTTGCATTGAGTTTTCAGTGCAATTGTTTGCCAAAGATTTATTCGCAATATGAAAAGACCACTCTCCCAAGTAAGGCCAGCCGAAGGAAAGTGAGGTAGTCATAAATAATTTCTATCGAAAAATAATTCGATTTTAAAAAATAAAATAAAAATAAATAGGCATTTATTATTGAAATGTCTCATGTATTAGAAATGAATTCAACTCAAAATGATTAGATGTTGATTATATAATATTTATAGAAGCTTTGAACATAATACTGAGCTTAACTAACTTCGCGCAACTAAACTGATACAGAGCAAACAGAAAAACTAATTCACAACCATGTGTAGTTAGTCAGGCACATTTTGCGCACGTGATATTGAGCTAATGTTATCTACACACTTTGCTGACATGGACATGTGAGAAACTTTATTCTCCAATACCCTCCCCTACCCCCGGGCACAGAAATATTTAATGTGCACCAGGGATATGATGGGACTTCTATAATAACCTTAATTTTATGAATTTTAAATTAGAGGGTTATGATAAGGATCTTATGGTCATAAACAGAATGAGAATGAAATTCTAAGAATTTTGATACCCATATTAAGGGTATTCTAAATAGTTGAGTTTTCAACTGTTATTTTTAACTGTTGACACAGTAAGAGTCTGTGAAATAGTTCCAATCTAGCAAATCTGAAATAGAGAGCCAATCTAATGATATAAACATCATGAAAGAGGTTAGAATATGAAATGGTGAAGATTGATACCCATATTGGGATATTTCTGAAAAGTCACTTTTACCGGGCGGTAGAAACAGCCGGTAAAATCCCGGAACGGGAAAAAGATGAGAAAATGGAATGAAAATCCAATATATATGCCTAAGAAGTCATAATTAGACAAAAAATATTAAAGTGAAGTTATATATAGATAAGAGAACAAAGTTCAAATTACTTGGACAATTTAGTGAAAAAATGTATGGAAGCAAAATTGAGGATGTTGTCATAATTTTACTTAGTAGTAAATTCAGTTTTAAATAAATCATATCTCACTCATTTCTTAATCAAATTGAGTGTGTGGGGTAGCAAACTGAACTTTAGGATGTCTAGTTTCTTTTCCTAAATTATGATAATTTTAGGAGCTCACATCAAAGTTTTCAAAAATAATCAGTGGACATTGTTCATTTCCGTCACAGTTTTTACAACAAGCAACAGTGAGTTTGCGAAATTCATATCTCATTCGTTACTTAACGAAACAAGACAATTCTTGTGCTAAATTAAAGATAGAGATATCTAGTATTTGTCATAAATATTAAAGAACAAACTGGGCAGTATATCATTCCAGAAAAATTTAATAGTCCGCGTCCCTATTCAAGTGAGGTTGGATTTACAGCTTACTACTTACGGCGGATGTAACTTGGGTTGTACTTGTCAGAATAAGGCTTATAATATATCATTAGAAAGCTTATGACACGTAGATTATGATGGTTAAGTATAAGCATATTAGAAAAATTATGGTAGAATGAGCATGAATTGATGTTGTGTTACATCTAAAAGTTACTAGTCTAGTAATTAACTAGTTTCTACGGTTACTAGTTTTATTGGTGATGTATTAAATAGAAATATGATTGCCTTCCTTTTGATGCATGATCAGCCATGTAGAACCATGTGGAGTGGGACTTAGTGTCTTCATTATTTATCAAAGTTGGTCCCTCCATTAATTATCAAAGTTTTGTCTTCTCCATTAGGGAGTGGTTATACTTACTACCTCCTAAGTTTACTACCAAATTATCCATCGTTAGATTAGTTTCGAATCCAATGGCTTGTATTTACCTCTTATAATCCTTATTTTTCCTCACTCGTCCCCTCTTTCTCTCTCTCTAGGTCGCTGGAAACTGCACGGACGCTCACCTCTCGCTCCAACTTCCTCTCTTCACCGTTCTTTCTCTTCTGGTTGCAATCGTTGTTGCTTTTCTTTCTTTCTTTCTTTTTATTTCTTTTGTAACCACCATCGTCCCTTATGGAACCATTGTGACCTTCCCTTTCTTCATGAACGTGAACCCTAACATCATCGCTCTCCACGATTCGAAGTCTTTCTTGCACCTCTTCGATACTTCTACCTTTCAGAACAAAATTACCTCGTCTAAGTTATAGTTTAGAATCATTATAAATACAAAATTTTCATGAGTGTTTTAGTTTCTGTTACCTGTTTTAGTTTCCCAACCAAAGCCAATGATGAATATTTCATTTATGTTGCCTATTTTAGCTCTGGATTTTGTTGTTTAACTTATTTTATTTTGTGGATATATGGGTGTGAGAAAGTCGTATATTGCCAAACCTGAACGTGCCTGCGCAGAGAACTGATGAATTCTGTAAAGGACCGTGTCTGTCAAACTCAAATTTGGTCCTCAGTTGCATTGATAACATATTCAACAACTTCATATTTTCCAATAGGGCAAACATGTTGGACATCAAAGAAACAATTCAATGTTGATGGGAGATTAATGCATGTTTTATTGATTTTTATCTTCTATTGATAAATGGGGATTGCATTCATGCAGGGGATTTCAATGTTGCCAAGCACATCCAAGCCGAAGAAAGGAAAGCTTTGAAGGCTACCAACCATGTTCTAATGAGGCTTGCTTTGATCATATTGGGGCGGTCTATTGTGCAGATTTTTACACAGTATTACATTGATAAGAATAATTTATGTTTATTAGTTTGATGTGTACTCAAATTCCTGATATGACTGCTCATATAAGTGAACAGATTTTAAGTTATGGAGTTATAGTGTGTCTCTGGATCACATTTATGATATATAACTTGAGAATTACTTTTCTTATGTTGCATAAAAAAATTACTTTTCCTACACTCACATTCTTCAAATGGGTCCCACAAGATCTTTTTCTCTCACCTTCAACTTTTTTTTCTCTCCTATCTATTGTTTGAGCATGAGATAATACTTCTCTTATGCAACGTAAGAGAAGTATTACCCATATAACTTTCTAGTATGCTATGGCCTAATGGCATAATAAACTGAGTATTGCGTCAATTTTTGTTAAATTACACCAAGTTATTTACATTTTGCAAGCTTCCCCATTTTTATCTCTTGGTTTCAGTTGCTTCAATGTCACAGTTATAGTTTCTAAAGTATTACAATTTAAATCTATACATCAGGTCAAAATCATGCATTTAGAAATATAGGAGACTAAAATTGTAAATAAATTATGAAAATTTTTGTTAGCCAAAAGATCTTATTGTCTAATGATATAATGCTTTCTTAAATAAAAATATAGTTTAATTCTGTTGAATCTTAATGGTCATACATAGCACAACCTTTTGTCGAGAGTAACTCATTTGACAAAAAATGAAATATTATTGTGGTTGAGGCCAGTGGGGTTATTCAAGTTCGACATTAAAATAAGAGCAATATATCAAACCAATCAAAGGATAAAAGCAAAACAGATCCATGGCAGTGAGTTTGCATACATTTAAGAAGCTGGATCTAAACCAGTATACAAAAAAAAAATTGTCTGAAACAAGAAACATAAGATGTTGCTTGCATTTTCAATGCAGATCCAAATACTACGTCATCTATAATATGCTATATCAAAAAGTATAGCATATTCTTTTGCGGTTACAAGTTGCAAAAGGTGTAGTAGGTTAAATTGTTAGAGGGTCATTAGCATCTTCTTCATCCTGGGATCCAGATGAATACTCTTCTTGGTGCATCTCAAGTGTTCTGAACAAGGAGTTGAAGATGCATGTTCACCCTCAAGTGCACCTAAATATTCATGCTTGCCATTAGTTGCTGGCTCAGAAAATATTGTGCATAGCTCCTTAACCACCGCTTCTTACAGTCTTAGCATCAGGATGTTTCTGAAATTCCAAAAGAGTTAATCAAGTAATTTCAAAAATATATTTTTCATATAAAGCATCCATGATTCTAAACTATCAGCTAATTTTATTTTTATAATGATTCTAAACTATAATTTAGACAAGGTAAACCGTATTGGGAAATTGGGAGCATAAACCCCATCAATCAGCAACAAATTCAATGAACATAAGAACCTAGCCTTCAATTAAAGACTTTGACAAAATTAAAAGGCAGAAACAGGTCATAACAACATATCAGGAACAAAACTTACATGGGGCGTGATGCTCGCTGGCATGCATTGCGGTGAAAAGGAGTTTTCCGCTAGTCTTTGCTGCTCCCAACCGCCGTTCATGGTTGTGATGGAGCGCTGGAGAGTCAATGGTTGTGATGATAGCATTCTGAAAGTTAGAAGTATCGAAGAGGTGCGGGAAAGACTTCGAATCGTGGAGAGCGACGATGTTAGGGTTCACGTTCATGAAGAAGGGGAAGGTCATAATGGTTCCATAAGGGATGATGGTGGTGACAAAAGAAATATAAAAAAAGAAAGAAAGAAAAGCAACAACGATTGCAACCAGAAGAGAAAGAACGGTGAAGAGAGGAAGTTGGAGCGAGAGGTGAGCGTCCGTGCAGTTTCCAACGACCTAGAGAGAGAGAAAGAGGGGACGAGTGAGGAAAAATAAGGATTATAAGAAGTAAATACAAGCCATTAGATTCGAAACTAATCTAACGATGGATAATTTGGTAGTAAGGGTAGTAAACTTAGGAGGTAATAAGTATGGGGAAAGATATTGTAACAACCAAGTTTGTGTTACTACCATGTTACTACCAGTCAATCTCACCATTAGATCGCTTATGTTGATCCAACGGTTATATTTATTTCCATCTTTGTATGGTCATAATTCCCCAAATTTAATATTTTATATTTATTTTCACTTTTGTATGGTCATGATTTCCCATATTTAATGCTTTTACTTTAAATTTGGGGAATCATGACCATACAAAGATAGAAATAAATATAACCGTTAGATCAACATAAGCGATCTAACGGTGAGATTGACTGGTAGTAACATGGTAGTAACACAAATTTGGTTGTTACAATATCCTTCCCCAATAAGTATAACCCCTCCCTCTCCATTAATTATCAAAGTTGTCTTCTCCATTAATTAGTATAGCTTTGTCTTGTTTTCCTTTACTTGAGTGGACTTGTTCCTTCTTGCTTTTCTTGTTTGGCTGATGCAGCAAGCTTTAGTGGAAGGGAATCAATTGAAAGAAAATGATTTAATAGCCAAAGAAAGTTAACAAAGTGGGTGGAAGCAACTAGACAATCCATTAGCCAATTACTTGGCTATTTGGTTGATGACTTCTTCACATTGATGTCAAGCATTTTCATTGAGTTTCCTCTAAAAACCAAGTCAGCCTTAGGGGACTAATAAAAGCTAGTAAGGGTAGTCTTCTTTCTAAAATTGGAGTTTCAAACTTCTCTCTAACTTCTCTCTAGAATCTCTTTTCCAAAACCTCTCCAAATCACCAATTTTCCTTCACCAAACTTGTTCTCCTCACTTTCCTCTTCACAACCATATCATTATCATGGTGTGAAGCAAATCTTTGTGGTTAATATCCTTATAAACAGCCATGGCTTTGAAGGCTCAAGGAGCTATGGTGTTGTATTTTTGAGTGCTCTTGAAGAACATCACTTGTGTGCTTGATTCTCTTGAGTTTTGTGTAAGTTTCCTAAACTTGTCTTGATTAATCTCATTCTTTCTATCTTGTGTTCATAAACTCTAACCCTTGAGCATATTTTTGAAGGAGTGTTTTGTTTACAGGATCATCCTTATTGGTAAAGAGTGAAGCTTAGAGCTAAAGGTATGAGTTTTGAACCAAAGAGTTAATTTGATGTGTAAGGGTACAACCTTTGGATCTTTGTATGGATTTAAAGGAAAAGGATGAATTGAACACTAAAATAGACACATGATGATTTTGATCTCTTGAGTATAAGATGGATTAATTGTGTTAAAAATAAGATAATCATGAATTAATAGATTAATTAAGTGTTGGGACTAAGAAGTTAAAGAAAGGACAAAGAAACAAGTTTAAAAATATTAGTTTATACCCTAACTTGGGAGGGTGATATTTCCCTCATACCTTGGTCAAATGAGGCTCATGATAGCTCATTTTAAAGCTAGAGATGTCATTTATATTTTCCTAAAATTTTAAAGTATTATGTGTTGTGACTTGTCCAGAAAGTGAATTTTAGTCCAGATTGCCCAAGCTCACATAGTGCGGGGACAATTCTAAAGGTCCAACTTGTAAACTTCATATCTCTCTCATTACTTCCTCAAATTAAGTTTATGATACCTCGAATTAAAGCTACATGTGTCTAATACAACATATTAAAATTTGAGAAAAATCAGATTTCCGAAACTCTCACAGGGACAAAAACAGTGAGGGATGTTGGGATTCCGTACACTGCCTAAAAATAGATTTGTGAATTGAACTTTCAAAAATCATAACTTGAGCTATATAGCTCTGATTAAGGTGTGTGATACCTTGTTGGAGAGGTAATTGAGTCTATATTAACATACCAAAAGATGAGAATTTTACCAGTGACTTGTGCAAAATGAATGAAAAACAGAAGCATGTACAGATATGAGAAAACCGTAAAAGTGAGATTTAGGCTAAGTGGGTTTATAGGAACCCCTTAGTAACTTATAATAAGTACATATATATGGCTTGGATGAGTGAAAATAATTGAAGTTATCTAAGTAAGCCTAAAATGTGATTCTAAGTTATGTAAGTGATTGAAGACTGAAGTTGAAGGTAATAATGCACAAAAATACGTAATTATATAATAATTGGTCTAGACTTGTAAAGGGCATATTATTGGCATATAAGTATGGAAAGTGGAATATTAAATGGTTAAGTCTTGTATATGACCTGATTAATTACTATGTAATTAATGATGTGAATGATTCCTACTCTAGGTGTGCCTGGAGAACCTTTCACTTGAGGATTGTATTGGAGCATACGTGTAATATTGGAGTTGGGCTTGATAAGCTCAGTGAGGTAAGCTTCTGGTTCTGGTTGCTCCTCTTTCTTGTGGCCCCACCATGATGGTGGGCATTATGGTTGTATTGTATGAAAGTATGTGGTATACTGTATATGTGTATTCATTCACATTCATATAGATGTTATATGATTCTTGATGATATGATGCATTGATGATATGTTATGAGGATCTTGGCCAGTGATCATAGTATGTATGCTGCCTATGACTTGACTCTGGGAGCTATTTCATATAGAGGTTGTGTTGGTGTCTATGGCTTGACCCTGGAGTCACACAGGTGCAACCGTCTATGGCTTTGACCCTGGGGTTACAGAAGGATTGATATGATGATGCTATGTTTATGCTGTATGTTTGTTATATATGCTTTATATCTGACTTGTCATGCAGGAAGTGGGCTCAGGGGATTAGAGGATCCTCTAAGAACCTTGAGTTTACTGAGATGTGGTTATCTCACCCCATTTGGGAACATCATTTCAGGTACACAGGTTAACAGTGTGCAGTCTAAGGGCAAGGGCACCGCCTTGGAATAGTTGATGATGCTGCTAATTATTTATATTATGACTAAACTCTGTGATGACATGTATAATCATTAACATGTCCAATTATCTTATGTTGAGATTATGTTATGTAATTACTTCGGTTCATGACTTTAGTATTGGAGCCGTGGATTATTTACTGATGCTTTGACGTTTTGAAATTTAAATAGCCTTGATGTATGTATTCAGTTATTGGAACTTGCGAGCTTTCTGTTTAATTATTGTATCTATCAAATAGTTATCCGAAACACAACCATTATAATGTCCGCGAGACTCCATCAGGAATGATACTTAAGGTCATATCCGGATGGTCAACGGTCAATTGAGATTGCCAATGGTTTTAATTAGTAGACTTAGACGTTAATGCAATATATCAGATGAACGCTTGAAAATGTTTTAGAAAATATTTTGGAAAAAATTTACTCGTAATTTTATAAGACACTTTATTATTATTTAAAATAAAGTCTTCCGCTGTGTATGCTAAATATTATGGATGTTAACAACCGGAGTACTACGGGGTGTTACAACTTCCA
The DNA here is from genome assembly GCA_032173675.1 of Gastrolobium villosum. Lineage (NCBI taxonomy): Eukaryota > Viridiplantae > Streptophyta > Magnoliopsida > Fabales > Fabaceae > Gastrolobium > Gastrolobium villosum. Next base: position 11,940 of record JAVKPL010002307.1, read on the forward strand.
TTGAAAGCATGACACCTGGATTGACAATAAAAAATTCTCTCTCCTCCGTACTGTTTGCACAGAAAATGCTGGCTTCTCATTGGTTTTCGCAAAAGTCTGGCATTTATTATATGAAAATATATTCTCTATTTTTTTTGAAAATATTCCAATCGGTTCATGGTTTCGCAACTAATCCGATTCAGGCGGGTCCAGGATTAAGACTTTAAACCCCTCCCAAAGTTGGTACTGGGGAGATTCGAACACATACTCTCACCCCCACTACCTACTTAGCTCTCATACGCCAACTGAACTACCACCATTTGGTTGAAAATATATTCTCTTGTGATGGATGCAATCACCTTTATGTATCTTATTAGTTTGACAGTTCATGAAAAGTTGACATGCGTCTAATGGATGTTACTATAGCCTATTTATATCTCGATCGATAGTAAATTTATATGAAAATCCTAGAAGGATCCAAAATGATTAAAGCATATAAATATTCCCAGGAAATTTGTTGAATAAAGCTTCAAATATCATTAATTGGAAATAAAGGTGTATATTGTATAATTGCCTTAATAAGATATTTATCTATCATGTAACCAAAAAAAAAAATATTTATCTATCAATTGACTTATATAGATTTTAAAGAGATTTTACATGGATAAAGCAAATCCATTGAGTACCCCAATGATTATGAGATCGTTATACATAAATAAACTATCCATGAATTCTTTTTATGAAATAGCATATCTCAATTCAATTAGGGCATAATATATAACATGATAAAGGAGATTAATATATGGCTTAGTTAAGGGTGAGATATTATGATGATATGTACTCATATGATAACTACAATAAATATTCAAATGGTCAGTTATAAGAATTGCACTCTTTTTTCCTTCACTAAGTTTTTATCCATTAGGTTTTTCTTGAGAAGGTTTTTTATGAGGCAATCTATTAGCATATAACTAAGGGTGAACATCCAAGAGAAAGCTATGAAAATATTAATAAGGTGAATGTTCAACTTTCTAACCCCATATCTTCTCCCCTTATATCCTCACATTTTTTCTTTCCTGTTTGTGAGTCTATTAGTAGTATCTAACTCTTCTCCAACATGAAGATACAAGAATAATAATAATACAGGTTATTTACCTGAAGCACACAAAGACAGATCTCAAACAAGATTTTGATTAGTGGAAGCACAACTATTTCATAGAGTTCAACAAATTTGATCAAGAGATAATTTGGTAGACATCGCTTAACTCAAGTATTGAGAAGCTGATATATGAGGCTCAGAGACATTAAATGACGTTATAATCAGGGGGAGTAAAATATATGTTGCACTCTTTTTTTCTTTGCCAAGTTTTTATCCCATTGGATTTTTCTTGGAAATATTTTTAATGAGGCAGCCAATATTAACATATGAAAGGTGGTATGTTAACTATGAATATTGTACTCTTTTTCCTTCGCTAAAGTTTTTTTTCATCCCATTGGGGTTTTTTTTCTTAGTAAGGTTTTAACGAGGCATATTCCTAGTGTATATTCATCCAGGGGGAGTGTTGTAAAATATGGATGACGTTACCGTTGGTAGTAACAGTACAATTATGGATGACGTTACAGTTGGCAGGAGCTCATCTTTGGTATAACAGTAGTATGTACTACTGCCATTGAAAATTAAACACTTATTTCTAATATATTTTTCTTTTCTTTTCCATGTCATCAATCAACATATGTGTTTAATTTGTATTGAAGGGGTGTATCGAAAAGTGGGTAAGACATTAGTATTGTAGAAATTTCTGTTGTAACGGTGCAATTATCTCTCATTATGATTTCGTAACCACCGTACTAATGGAACATTACTCCCTCATTCATGTTTGTAATCTTATATATAGACATTGTTTGTATTGGATTTTTGATAAAATAAGAATGAGTATTCTACCTACCTCTTTTGTCTTCTTTCTGACTTAGTCTTGTAATATGTCACTCCCTCGTTCTCTTCCATTATTTCTTTATTTTATAACAGTTAGGGGTGAAACTGGGCCGGGCCGACCCACAGGGGCCTACGACTTGGCCTACGACAGGCCAGATCTGACCTGGTATGTTTCATAAAATAGGTCGAACTTGGGCCTTGAAAAAGCCTGTTTAATAAAAAGGCCATAGGCCTACTTTCACAAGGCCTGGCCTATAAGCCTACAGGCCGGCCCATATTGCACTATTTATCTTAAATAAAAAATATAATAAGTATGCCTTGAAAAATAAAATAAAAGATATAAATTTAATCAATTGTAATTATTTATAACTTAATTATATTCGATTATATTTTAATAGAAATCTAACTTTATTTCTTATATTGGACGAAACAACATCTCAGTACGTTAAATTGTGTATATAAATATATTAAAAGTTTTTTGGTAGAGGTTATACTTATTACAAGCATCTTGATGTGTTTGTTGGATTCATGTAATTATTTTAATTTACATAATATGGATTTGTTTGTTGAATCTGATGAAATATATATTTTTTAGTTTGAACATTTTGCTTTTGAAAGTGACTTAGATGCAGATTGTATGAGTTTTGTGATGATTCATGATTCTATTTGGATGTTGAAATTATGATTTTTGGTTTAGCAATAGAATTTGAGTATTTTGTAAAGCTGATTATGGTTCTGTTTGTAAGTTAAAAATTAACAGGCTAATGGGCTAGGCCAGACCATTTGTTTTTTATAAACGGGACAAGTTAGGCTAACAGTTAGACTTATAATAGGCTTGGGCCAGGCCAAATTAAATTTTTTTGACGTAAATTTGGGTTTTTCGGGACAAAGCTTGACCTAGCCGAGCCCATTTTCACCCGTTACAACATTATCTGATAATAGCAAAGATTTTACTTTATTATACCAAGATAAATTATTAACTTTTGAGTATTTACTTTAGAAAAATAAACTAAGAGAGGATGAATTGCAGGTGACTTGACACATTATCTAATTGGCTAAAATATAAAACTATATATCTACTCGTAATTTAATGCAATTAAATGACTCATTCTTAGTGATTCTACCTCGAACCACCTTTCCAGCCCCTTGTTTTGTTAGTTTCCTGTTTCTCTATGGTATACTAAATGTTGAAACTGCCTATTATGGCACTGAAAATCCTATGTTTCCTTTATTACTAGTAAGACAAGATATATGTTAATTGGAAACAATAGCCAATTCAACCACTGCATTAGTTGGCTTTTTATAAGTGACATTTGCTCTCAAAAAATTGATATGTAATTGACAACACACCAAAATCAATCTAACAAATATTTTGAACATTGAATCCCTTTTTCTCCAATGAGAACTTGGGGAAACCAATGTAGCATCACTTGGTTTAAGGGACATATTTGATTCTAATACTTCATTCCACATCATCATTTAAAACCCATCATGATATTATTGATTTTAGGTACAAATGAAATAAATCCATCAGCCAAATTAATAACCAAAAACAAGAAGAATACAGTTTTGTAAACCTAAACCTATTTTAGAGTTCATATTTTAGGTCCACAGTATAGTTATTTTTCCCAAAGTGCTACAGTTTAATGGTTATGATTCAATTTTTCTGTGCTCAAAAAACCATGTGCCTGTTGCATCTACTTACAAGGGGCATACACGTAATCACTGCCATAAATTTTATGGCAGTAGATATTTACTTTTAGAAGCTAATTAACGTGGCTTTGCTTACCCTTTAAATGTTTGTGTAGCTTCATTATTTCTAGGCAATAAATTTAGAGCATTTTTCTTATCTTCTCAATTCAAAATGCCTATTCTCTGTCCTTCTCCAACTATGACCAAGTGGTTTTCTGGTATGATGGGAGCATCAATAAGGTGTAAGGAAGCTTTTTCTTTGTGGGTTTTGGCTGGCAATGGCGGTTATGCAGTTGGGCTATTCATGAAAGCTATTGAGAGAGTTATTTTTGCTGAATTTACTTGCATTCTTGCACTAGGTATGTTCAATTCCTCTCCTCTCTCTTATAGTAACATGTTGAGATATATAGTCCCACATTGGTTGGATGAGTCACTAATGTGGCCTTTATAAGGCCCTGGGCACTCCCACCCTTTGAGCTAGCTTTGGGGGTGGTGTATCCCAAGGTTTTTTACATGGTATCAGAGCCTCGTCGTCCCCCACTTTCTCTTGTGGACTCTCTTAGCATAGGTTGGGCCTGTTGCATTATCCACTATTCAAGCCCAATGGGCTCTCGTGTGAGGGGGCGTGTTGAGATATATAGTCCCACATTGGTTGGATGAGTCATTAATGTGGCCTTTATAAGGCCCTGGACACTCCACCCTTTGAGCTAGCTTAACACTTTCATGGATTTGGCTTTGTCCAGAGTAATTACTAATTGAGAGCACAGTTGCTAACAAAATCATTGTTACATTTCATAGTTATGTATGGTAGCTGGCTGAGCTAAAACCTGAGAAGACCAATATGAAGAAAAGAGGGATGGAATAAGATAAATTAGTGTTTGGCATTAACCCTTATAGCTTTACTTTGATAAAACATTGGAAATGAGTTGCATATGGTGGTATAAGTAATGTTTGATCTTGGTACAGGAGGGTCCATAATGGGAATAATTGCAGGAGCCATCAAAGGCCAGACCACAGAAGCTGGTTTTCTTGATGGGGCTGGCAAAGGAGCTGTCACAGGGGCCATTGCAGCACTAGAATTGCTAAACCTTGCTACTGTTGATGAGCCACTGTCCAAGGTAATACTACAAGTTCTATGCTTTGGCAAATGGATAATCACTCTCCGTTAAATTCCAGCTAGCGATGGTAAAGGCGAGAACAATCCTTATACACAACTTTATTTTTGTATATTTACAAAGAAGTTGTTTTCTTAATTTGAATGAAAAAGAAACTTTATCATTGTTAGGCTTGTCCTCATACTTTGACAATATGATAGATTCATATTATTAATTTCACCATAACCAAAAGTTAGCTCTAGTTATATCTTTTTTTTGGTACGTCGACCTTGATTATTTCTGAGTCAAGTTGATCCCGGATATTCTTATAAGTTTCAACTCTTTAAGCTTACTAAAGGACTAATCTCGATTCGGGACTTCGTCACAGTCTTATTTAACATTTGTACTATTAGCTAGTCCAAATCCAAGGGTTCTGCTCTCTTTTAGTAGGTTCTACTTCGATATATTACTGATTCAAGAGTTAGGTCCCAGGTCAAGTTACAGTTTCATTAGGTATAATATTAGGGTTTATCATCTATCATTTAACATAATCACAAAAAATTTCCTACACACAACATTTTGTGGGGCCCACATCAAAAAAAAAAAACTGGCACGCAAAACGAATCTCTATAACATATCACAATCACTTTTCCTACGACATAACTCTTATAAAACCCATAATATTGCTCTTCATTTCTTCTAAACTCTTAAATTTGGTGTTGATTTGCAGGTTGCCCTGTTGAGGAGTTTATTAAATGGGAAGCTGTTTATGGAATGGATATGTCCAGCTGTTGCACAAGCCTATGAGTGTCATGTAAAGATAAATATAAATTTTTTATGTAAATGTGAAATCAGTGTCCTGTAAATGTATCCAAATTTGATGAATCATTTGTTTCAGATTAACACACAGGAAAGAACTTACATAGAAGTATCAGATACTTATGACGTTAGGGAGTCACAGTCACAGCGATGCCCCAGAATTTTATTCAAAAGCTTCCTGTTCAGCAATTCAACTATAGCAAAATGTTGAAATTATACCATGAATCATGCTGCTCAATTTGCTTCCAGGTGAGAAAAATCTCTGAACCCTTTGAAAATGCATAGGTTCAAGAACCAAAAGCTAGTAGAACTTGTTTTTAGGTAACCAATTGAACAATGCATATAACACTTTTGTCCATGAATTCTGTTTGGTCATGTATATCTAGTGAAAGTGAAACTATATATCTATCAGTTACTTGTCATAAAACTAAATTAACACCATCTGTAAAGGTAAAGGAGATAAAGAAGATAGGCTCAAGGTTCAGTGCAGCCAGATTACAGAGAGAAGAAATATCTGAGTAAACTCTCTCAATGTGAGAGGAAAGCAATATATTGAATATTAAACTAAAAGGGCTGTTTAAGTCTATTTATATACAGACTATATAATGGAAAGGGACTAAACTAACCTAACTAAAAAGGAAACTAATTCAGTTACAAATCGTAACAAACTGAACAGAATATAAACCAACTTAAAACTAATCATAACAATGCTATATGTTATCATCCCCCCGCAAGCTCAAGGCTGGAAGAAGTGGAAAGCTTGAGCTTGGAGAAAAATCAGAAAGCTAGGCCGAGAGACAGCCTTGGTGAAGCCATCTGCTATCCGATCCACTCGAGGTATATGATGGACAGTTAGATGTTTTGCCAGGACCTTCTCACGGACAAAGTAGAGATCCAATTCAAAATGCTTGGTTCTGGAATGGAAGAGAGGGTTAGCTGCCAGTTGCACTGCACTAAGATTATCACCGTGGGTGTGCCTGCAGGAGATGAGCAACTCAGACAGTAAAGATTTAAGCCAAGCA
>JAVKPL010002308.1:0-18423 GCA_032173675.1 Gastrolobium villosum
TTCTGGCCTACCCCGGTGCCAGTGATACTGATAGTGATAGTGCCACTGCTACTAGTGCATTCCATGAAGAGAAATAAGATCATTTCAAAATGTGTTGAATATTTGGTTTATATGCATAGCAAACTTCGACTTTTATATATCAAGAAAGAGTCCTAGTTATACACAAGGAGAAATCAAATGTGGGACATATTGTTAGAGATACATTTGACTCACTTGATGATATTGGAGATCTTGAAGTTGCTAATCTTTCACTTAATGAGTCAGAGATAGAGGCCATTATTCTTCAAGATGGAGATGAAAATAGTTTGAACTTGTTAGTAGTCTACACTCCATGGATGTTCTATTATTTTTGCTTTATATTTATGTTATGTAATTTGAATATTTGATTGGTTATATGACTTATTATGAGCTGCTATATGTATTAAATGTATTATTTAATATCAAAATGTGTCCTAACGTATTGAAATCTAACATTTTTTAGAATTAACGTGTCAGAATGTCATGTTTGTGTCATGTCTCATACCCCATGTTGGTGTCGGTGCAACGTAGAAAGTACCTGAGAAGATAGAGATCAAGTTACTAGGATTTAGATATTCAATATTTGATTAGGGTTAAGTGTGTGTCCTTTAAAATGACACAAGTTGTGTCATTTTAGTTTTTTATACTATATGTACTATCTGTAGTACATAGTTATAATCAGGGGCGGACCGACTAGGGGGCTAGGGTGGGCCCCCGCCCCCCCTAAAATTTGGGAAATTTTTTTTTAAATAATATATGTAAAAAAAATGTGATGATGAAACTACCGTGTTATACATGTTTTTTCCCCTCAGTTCCCCATGAAAGCCCACGCTTTTACCATATTTTTCTTTGAGAATATCAGATCATCCTTTCCCTCCTTTCCGTGTTCCGTCCATCGCCAACCTCCTCAGCCTTTCAATTTTGGCTATGTAAATTCTAGAGTTAGGCAAAATCAACTTCCACCTTCCTAAAATCATTGCATATATATATAGGGGTTTGCATTTGTCATTTAACATGACGACAAAAAGTTTCCTACACACACAACATTTTATGGGGCCCGCATCTTTTGAAGCAAAAAAAAAGACTACGGCATGCAAAACGAATCTCTATAACATAACACAATCATTTTTCCTATAACATAACTTTTACAAAACCCATATATATATATATATATATATATATATATATATATATATATATATATATGGACAATGCTTTTCTCATGCTATTGGAGAGGAGGGAACTCTCCTACACACTCAAATTCATGATGGGACCCACACATAAAAAATAAAGAAAATAAAAAAAATTATTGCACGCAAAACGGACTCTCACTAACATGAGAATAGAGCTCTCCTAGAACATAAGAATTCTTTTTCCCTATATATATATGTGTGTGTAGACTAACTCTTAGTATTAACTCATAGTCTCATATACAGTGGTTAAATCTGTTGAAATATTATCAAAAAATTCTAGAGAAATTATGTGCATTTATAGATTTCACAGAACAGGAAAAATTGCATTTGAAGATGGAGTTACAACATTTTGATCTTGACATTTATCAACTACATCTGAATTATGTCAAGGGCTAGCAAGAACTGGGAAGTCCATCATTTACCCTCTTATTGATAGAGTGATTAGATTTGTACTCACTCTTCCAATTTCTACGGTAACTACTGAAAGATTTTTCTCAGCTATGAAGATAATCAAGATCAGGCTTCAAAATATAATGAAAGACTAATTTCTTGATAATTCTTTGATTACATTCATTTAAAAAGAAATTATTTTAAGTTTTAGCACGGATTCAATTATAGATGAGTTTAATAATATGAAAACACGTAGAGCAAGAGTCAAGTGAAGTGATATTAATTTCTATAATAGATTTTTTTTTTCGATTTTTGGTATATTAAATTTATATTGTATTTCAAGTATCTTTATTTTTTAAAAAATCTTTAAATCACTCCCCATTAAACCCAACTAGCGAGCATGGGGTGGAGGAAACCCTTGCATAATCTTTATTTATGATATAATATTTTTTATTTTCGCCCCCTCTTATTAAAATTCCTGCGTCCGCCACTGGTTATAATATAAAAAGTTACTTTTTTCACTTTCCATATCAGCTGAAATGACTGAGAAGAGAGAAAAAAAATCTACTTTCCATATTATAATTATGTATTACCCGTATTACATAGTGTTAAAAATTAAAAGGACACTTTCACCAAAAAAAAAATTAAAAGGACACAACTTATATCATTTAAAAAAAAAAAACTTTTTTCCCATTTGATTATTACCATACACTCACTTGGAAGTAGAGTAAATAAGTAAATACCCTTCTGATGTACGGTAGGCTTTGGCCATAAACTTCACACTAGATTGTTTGCAGTTTTGATAGTCAAATTCCTTGAATAATGTTTTTTTGGTTTCGGTTTGCCAACTAGTTCATCCACTTTTGGAATATAGATTTGCATCAATACTTAGATGTAGTGTTGATAAATATCCTTTAAAAAGACGACTAAAACCGCTCCCCATAAAATTCCAATTTGATAGTAACAAAAGAGATTATTTTCTGGTTTTGAGCCGGTAACTTTTTAATTATAAAGAATTAATTTTATCACTACTTCATGATGTCTTCTTAAAATTAAAATTAAAGAAAGGAAAATAAATCCTCTCGTGTTAATGAACAGGTTGCTCTAAATACCCCACATCATCGATCAGTACGTACACCTAGTCCAAATTTAGTTATTGATTTTAACACTTTGATTTTGATTAAAGTTGCTGTGCCTCCACTTTATTCTATATATTCTTTCACTTTCTATACTAGCTAGGTTCTGTAAAGTCTTCGTACATTATGTCCCCTATGTCAAATTAAGGGTTCTGTTATTCCTAAATTTAATTTCTACACCAAATTCTTTCTAACTTCTTCAATGGTCATAAAAGAGAGAGAAAAGAATAAGCATTACCAAAAAAGTGTTGGTGTAGTTCAGTTATAAATAATCTATTCTAGTTATAAACTAGTGTAGAACTCGTGCGATGCACGGAGGAAAAAGATCATCATTTTTATCGGCGTCTCTCGTTGGTTAATGGCTAAAAGAAAAAACCGTGTCAATATTTTTTGCTATTTTGGGAGGTGAAAGAGCTACATCACTTACATAGGAATTTGTTATTATCTACCACAAACAAGACTCTGCAGTTAAGAAACATCAACTATTATGCAAATAAAAAATAGTTACGTACTCTATATTTGATTATTTTTATATACAACAATGCATATAGCATCTAAAGTGATGAAAATATGAGATAGAGATTGTCCTACAAAAAAAATATCAAAAAATGAGGAAAAGTTCTTGCGCTCAATACTATCCAGAACAATTATTATCAGTCGTGGATACGCTCAATCAATAATGAGATATCTTAATATACAACAATGCATATAACAGCAACAATGATGATATGCATTTTGTCTTACCAAATATAAATGATCCGAACATGAGCCAAATTTCTTGCACTTAATATTATCTAGCATCATTAATAGCACCCTACAAAGACAAAAGAAAAAAAAAACATGAAAAAAAAACAAATATCCTGCAAAAAAAAAAAACAATTGTTAATACAATATGAAATAAACTTTCTCCTCTATATTAGTCTTCAATACTTTTCATTGACTCAACAATACTACAAAATAAAATCAATTAAAACACATGAATTAAAAAATTAAATTTTCCGCTTAACATGAAGGAAATAATTAGAGTAAATAAAAATGAAAATCAGAAAACATATCATCATCCTTGTATAATAATAAAAAAGTTGTATGATTTTTGTTAATTAAGTATCAATCAATAGTAATCAGTAATCATTAGAGATATAAGTTAGGCACATACCAAACATCTGCTTTCCTATAATGAGGCAGAACCAAATCAACTATATTAATCTCTAAAATACTTCCTTGTAGACAACGTTAATGGTGCTATTTGTATCATTCTCATCATCATCAAGTATTAAAATTTTCAATCCTTATTTGCTTTTTACCCTTGATAGTGCAACATATAATTACCGATGAGTGAAGATATGCTTAGTGAGATAAACACCAACATGAGAAAGTGACTGTCCTTGAGATTTATTGATAGTCATTCCTAAATTTAATTTCTACACCAAATTCCTTGTAACTTCTTCAATGGTCATAAAAGAGAGAGAAAAGAATAAGCATTACCAAAAAAGTGTTGGTGTAGTTCAGTTATAAACAATCCATTCTAGTTATAAATATTAGTTGCACCTACCATCATTAATGCTTAGATTAGAAGATTCTGAAATTTTTTACAAAATCATTTGTAACCTTGAGATAAAAAATGAATTGTCAAAATCTAGCTATTGATTGATTATAGAAGTACCACGAGTATAAGTAAATATGAATAATCCAAAAAAAAAGTATAAGTAAATATGATTTCTATTATTTTACATTAATTTAAAAGAAAAATAGATTAACTGTAAATAAAAGTAACCTCTATTTTGCTCTAACATATCCTCCTCCCAACACTATATAGTGATTGGCAACAGCTAATTCTGCATTGCAAAAGTGAACTAAGATTTATATCATGCATGGCAAGTTTAAGGGTATCTGTGTGTATGTTGGTTCTCTATCTGAGCTCTTTTATTCTCAACATTGGTCACTCGCTTTCCCAAAGCCAGCTGCAGAAAAAGCACACAGCTCTATTCATATTAGGAGAGTCACTATTTGATGCTGGAAACAATGATTACATTAATTCCACCGCTTTTTTTCAAGCAAACTATCCTCCATATGGGGAAACTTTCTTCAAGTATCCCACTGGAAGATTTTCTGATGGACGTATAATACCAGATTTCATTGGTTTGTTTCTACTAACTAGTAGTATACATATTTAAAGCATTATTATTGTATTTTACTTTAAGAGATGAAGTTTTTACTTAAGCTTAATTATTATTATTATTATTATTATTATTTTTGTGGTTTGGTTTGGTGATTGTTTGCAGCTGAGTATGCAAAGTTGCCGTTAATTCCACCATACCTGAATCCTCGATACCATGGTCAGTACATGTATGGGGTGAATTTTGCATCAGCAGGAGCTGGGGCTCTGGTTGAAACTAATCAAGGAAGGGTACGTTGTCCTTTTCCTAACTTTTGAAAATTGTATATCATTAAAGACTTAATGAATGGTAATTTGAATATGGTCACATGACTTGGTTTATGAAGATCAGGTGACCCTAGTACATAATTTTTAATTCTTAATTAAGGAAGTGGTATTAGATTAAAAGGGGATGAAATATAGCACCTAAATAACCTGTTTACAAAGCAAGAAATTAAACTTACTGAAATTCATAAAGAAAGAATAAAAATTGTTGATCCAATATAAAAATAATAATTTGAAATTAAATGGTTGATTATCATATTAGTATTGTTTGTTAGAGAAGTATATAAATCATTAACGAGCCATCACTTAACAACTTAACCATTAATATAATTATTGGGTGAGATTACATTAATGGTTTTTTAGATATCTCTAACACGCCCCCTCACAAGAGAGCCTATTGGGTTTGAAAGGTGAATGATGTATCCGGCTAAGCTTGTGCTAAGAAATTCTACAAAGAAAATGAGGGGCGGTGAGTATCGAACCCGCAACAGCGAGGCTCTGAAACCATATAAAAAACTAATTTAACCCAAAAATTTAAACTGTTAAGTGAAGACCCATCAATAATTTATATATTTCTTTAACACACCCCCTCACACAAGAACTCATTGGACTTGAATGGTGGATGATGTACAGGCAACCCACCTACCTGTGCTAAAAAATCCCACAAGAGAAAGTGGGGACGGTGAGGATCGAACCCGTGACACCGAGACTGTGATATCATATAAAGAACCAATTCAACCCAATAACTTAAGCTAGCTATTGGATGGGGCTACATTAATAATTTTTTATATATCTCTAACATTGTTAAACGTCTACAAACCAAGTAAATTTTTTAAGTACACCGTTAATATTGCTTCTATGTGCCCTATATATAATTTTTTGATACCGGTGTCAAATTTGAAGTTTGACACATCATCAGTCGTTGGATCAGAAAAGATCAATGGTGTCACATGCTTACAAATCAGAGTCGCTTATCTTTTTTGATCTAACAAATCATGTCAAATCAAATTTAGTGCATATATATGATGCAAACTCTTATTTTAGCAGAGATATTTGTAAGTTTTGTATTATCAGTTCTCACACTACATTCAAAATTGGATCTTATGTATATAAGCATTTTTTCTCTTTTAGGTGATAGACCTAAAAACCCAGGCACTGTACTTTGAACAAGTTAGCAAGCTATTCAGGCAGAAACTAGGAGTAAAGGAAGCAAAGAAATTGCAGTCCAGAGCAGTCTATATATTTTCCATTGGAAGCAATGACTATGCAGCCCTTTTATATACAAGCTCCAATGGGAATGGGGTTCTTCCCTACACTCAACAAGAAATAGTAGACTTGGTGATTGGCAACATTACAGCAGTGATTAAAGTACCTAAGATCTGAACCTTTGGCCTTACAATTGAACTAACTTTTTGTTTTAAAACAATTATTTTCTTCGTACCCAGTTGTTAGTACTTAGTAATTTTAATGATTGATTTTTTATGTAGAAAATTTATAATGAAGGTGGAAGAAAATTCGGGTTTCTGAATATGGCTCCTTTTAATTGCATTCCAATTCTAAGGAAATTTGTAAATGGGACTTCAGTAGATGCATGCCTGGAACAGGAAGCTTCAGCACTTGCAAGGCTACACAATAATGCACTTTCCAAAATACTTCAGAAGCTTGAGAAACAGCTAAAGGGATTCAGATACTCAATTACTGACTTCTACAATGCACTCATTAAAGTAATTAAATACCCTTCAGAATATGGTATGTGCTCTTCAACTGTATTTATATATACAGGGTAAAATCCTTTGACACCAGTGTCAAATTTTAAGTTTGACATCTCATCTGAGAGCCATTAGATAAAAAAAAGATCAACGACTCTAATTTGTAAGCATGTGACATCATTGATATTTTTTGATCTAACGGCTCTCAGATGAAATGTCAAACTTGAAATTTGAGACTGGTGTCAAATGATCGTACCTCTATATATATATATATATGGCTTAGTTTTTACCAAAGAAAAGCAAAGTGCATCATCTTTGTTGTAACTATTGCTTTCTATTTATTTATTTGGTGGTAAGGTTTCAAAGAAGGGAATACAGCTTGTTGTGGAGGTGGACCTTACAGAGGAGATTATAGTTGTGGAGGGAAAGGGGGATTGAAGAATATCAGCTATGTAACAATGTTAATGATTATGTGTTCTTTGATTCTGTACATCCCACGGAGCATGCTGCTGAGCATTTCGCCAAGCTAATGTGGAGTGGAAATAGAGATGTCATTGAATCTTACAATCTGAAACAGTTGTTTGACATTTGAAGACTAGCTACTTAAATGTAGTCCGTCACAGAATAAAATAAAATATAATATAATAAATTCTAAGGTTATTATTATTCTATGTATAATTGCATATTTTGTACTATAAATAATTATACAAACAGCATAATAAAATGGATTAATGGATCACATTTAAAAAGTCTGATCATGCATGGTCTTCTAAGTTAATAGAAATAGCAAAATAGAATCATATTTGAAGTTTGTATAGGTATGCAGTAACTATATAGCAACATGTAAAGTTTTTCTTAAAATCTTTATTCTTCACAATTATTTCAGAAATCAGAAAGCTGGGGCTTTAGGTTGTGGACCAAGCAACGGAGCAACAAATTAATGATGATTTGCTGAAAATTTATATAAAGTACTTGAAAAGTTAGAGATCAATTTACGAGGACTTAAATGTTCAATATTTGATTATTAGCATATATACACTCTCTTGGAAACAGTGTAAATAACCCTCTGATGTATGGTAGGCTTTAAACAGAATAATTATTGATATAATTGTAGAGAAAATCAATCAAATTAGAAAATGATTTATTACTGTATATAGGTCACGCTTGTGTGGGAAATGTAAACTGTGAAGTAATAACATGTAAAGGGGCCCATGTGCACATAGGTCAGGCCATTTAGCCAATCCAATCCAAAATATTTATTTTCTGAATTCGAACAATTTAATGACAGATCCAAACTCATCCTCTTAAAATTAAAATTGAGGAGGAAGAATTTGCTCCAAGATCCTTTGCAGAACCTGAGTATGGTGCACTAGCATAACATGTTGTAGAGTCCTGTAGGTTACATTACACAGATTGCTTATGAAGCTTCCCATTTTATTTGTGCATTTCGTTCTCCATTCTCACAATATTTCAGTAACTTCCCTCTCTATACATCCCATGCCAGGGAAACAATTTGGAAATTTACTTGCATTTTGTTAAGGAACTGCATAATGTTCAATTTCAACGTATTTAACTCTAAAATCTAGGTTCACGATGAAAATGGATCCTCTTATGTGAAAAAAAATGATATGGTCATGTGAAAAAATCACAACCATACAAAAGTAAATCGACGGTTATGATTTTGTAACTACCTAATTCAATAATTTTTCTCTCTCATCTTTTATTACCATTGATCTACCCTTGTATGGTTATGATTTTTCACATGATCAGATCCGTTCAGGATACTTGAGCATCATTGCGGGTAATATTTAAAAGAAATAATTTGAGAGAAAGAAAATATGTTTATGATCTAATATTTTCTATCTGGGTTACAAATAGAAAGTGGAGATAATTAATGAGGCAAAAAAAACTTAATGTATTACTTTTTTTTAATAATTATTTAAGAATAGATAACAGTTTGGAACTAATTTATGGATCTATTGCACTCAGTCACGTTCATTTCGCCCAAATTGGACGTGACTATTCACGCCCCAATAAGGCGTAACCAATGAGGCAAACATGCCTTTTTACGCATAACTAGTCACACCCGGATTAAGCACAAGAAGAGAGAGAAAGATAAATGTTAGTTAAAATTTTGATCTAATAATATTTTAAAGTGATAGATAAAGATAGGCAAAAAAAACATGCTAGATAAAATAATCTATCCTCGATCATATACGGTATAAATATACCGTCACATCCATAGTTGATGCATCTATAATACAGAAGATTCGCTCGGGTGCTTTGTTATTTTCACGAATCAATTTTTTTTTTTTTTTGAAACATTTTTCATGAATCATTAAATGCGAACTAGTAAACCGAAAACCTCATGTAACGCACGCACTTAATTCTGCTTGTTTTATTTGGTAGAATTCATCGGGAGCTTGTAATGTTCATGTTTATTCTAGTTTGGTATACAATGCGAACTAGTAAACCGAAAACCTCATGTAACGCACGGACTTAATTCTGCTTTCTTTATTTGGTAGAATTCATGGGGAGCTTGTAATGTTCATGTTTATTCTAGTTCGGTAGACATTCAATATATATATATATATATATATATATATATATATATATATATATATATATATATAGGGGTAGGATATTCCTACTACCTATTTTTTTTTACTACCACTCCACTACCACTTTAATCTTGGATCCAAAAGTTATTTTTTTTTCTCTCTTCATTCAACTTTTCCTCTAATCCAATGGTGATTAAAGTGGTAGTGAAATGGTAGTAAAAAAAATTGGTAGTAAGAATATCTTATCTCATATATATATATATATATATATATATATATATATATATATATGGGGTAAATATTTCTCAAGCAGCTTGAGATAAGTTTATCTCCAGCTAGCCCCAAAACTACGTCGTTTTGATTAATAAATGGTATTTATGTAATCTTAGGAGAATTAATGAAGGGTGTTTCAGTAAAATGTATATGATATAAAAATAAATAAAATTACAATAACACCCTTCATTAAATCACCTAGAATTACATAAACACCCTTCATAAATCAAAACGACATAGTTTTGGGGTTAGCTGGAGATAAACTTATCTCAAGCTGCTTGAGAAATGTTTTTCCCTATATATATATATATATGAGACATGATCATCTTACACCGGTGTAAGAATAAAAAGTCTTAGACCAAATCTTAACCATTGATTTTCTATATCTAACGATTAAGATTTACTAGATTTTTCTCATTAATTAATTTTTAATTCCCAATAAATCTCAACCGTTAGATGCACGAAAATCAACGGTTAAGATTTAGTGTAAAACTTTTTATTCTTACATCGGTGTAAGTTGATCATATATATATATATATGGGCAGGATCATTTGACACCGGTGTCAAATTTGAAGTTTGACACCTAATCTGAGAGCCGTTAGATCAAAAAAGATCAATGGTGTCACATGTTTACAAATCAAAGTCATTTATCTTTTTTTGATCTAACTTATCTCAGATGAGATGTCAAATTTCAAATTTGATACCGGTGTCAAATGATCTTGCCCCATATATATATATATATGGGGTAAACATTTCTCAAGCAGCTTGAGATAAGCTTATCTCAAGCTAGCCCAAAACTACGTCGTTTTGATTAATGAAGTGTGTTTATGTAATTTTAGGTGAACTAATGAAGGGTGTTTCAGTAAAATGTATATGATATAAAAAAAATTACAATAACACCCTTCATTAATTCACCTAAAATTACATAAACACCCTTCATTAAACAAAACGACGTAGTTTTGGGGCTAGCTTGAGATAAGCTTATCTCAAGCTGCTTGAGAAATGTTTTTCCCTATATATATATATATATATATGGGCAGGATATTTTTACACTGGTGTAAGAGTTAGAAATCTTACACTCAATCTTGAGCATTGATCCACTTGTATCCAATGGCTCACATTACACCAGTGTAAGTTACACTCTCAATCTTGACCATTCATCCCACTTATATCAAAGGGCTCAGATTTTTTTGTAATGTGAGCCATTGGATACAAGTGGATCAATGCTCAAGATTGAGTGTAAGATTTCTAACTCTTACACTGGTATCACTGAGGAAAGGTAAAAGGCGAAAGAATAATTCTTTTTCCTTGTTTACTATTATTTAATGAAAATAAGTAAAAGTTCCCTTTATATATTATCTTTTAGAAAATAACATCTGTCATTTTAAAGGATATAACGTTATATCATTTTAGATCCTAACAGTTGATTTCTGTCCATCAACGATTATAATTTATTCGATTAAAATTATTAATTAATTAATAATAAATTTGGTCTATTAAGTTTGACCCAATAGATTATAACCGTTAATGCACGGAAATCAACGGTTATGATCTAAAATGATATAAGGTTATATCCTTTTAAATGATAGATGTTTTTCCCTATATTTTATTGAAAAAAAAAAAAAAACCCAAAACCCATGCAAATGCACAGTGAGACCCACAGAATTATTATCTTTATTTCCTTTTCCGTCCTTTCTTAAATCGTAATGATACAAATATAGTAAGATTCACAAAAATGTTATCTCTTCAAATTCTTTCTTTTATCTTTCTTTTCTTTCAATTCAAAATTTTGATTCCAGATTACTAATTTTTTTTTTTTTTTTGATTCCAAACAATTGCACATGGAGAAGATGGTCGGACAGGGGAAAAAAAATAGTCCCTGTACCAGTCTTACATTTTTCCCCACTTAATTCACTATATAAATCGATTAAATAAATCAAATTTGTTAGATGTAGAAATAATAAAATAATTTAACATTAATTTGCACATATTTTATTCCTTTCTGCGATCAAAATATCGAGAGAAAAAAAAATCATCTATTATTTTTTCTATTAAATAATACCAACCAAACGGGTGATGCCTCCTTCATTTTCAATTGTAACCATTCTCTCCATGTTAGAGAGGGTCTCATTGTGGGACTTGAAGCCTCTCATAAGGGAAAAAAATTACAATGCAGCGGATGAATAGTACATTCCTTCAAAAAAGGAAATTTTTTAGGATTGAGATGATAATATAAATCAAAAGATGAATTTAAATGGAAATCTTTTTTCCACTTTTAGGAAGAAGAAAAAAACTATCCACGTGAGTACTCGTGTTATACTAAAGATTTGTTCTCCTCATCAATGTTTTCCTCATCTTCTTCGGTTTTCTTTTCTTTTCTTTTCTTTTGTCAAGACATAGATTCTCTTCTAATGATTTTTTTGCATTTGACATTGATTTGCATCAGTGTACAGGGTTGTTCATCCTTCTCATTGTTGCTTTTCTTATGTTTAAGACTTCCATTGAGGGTTGTTGAACTTTTATTTGATTTGAAAATCATAATTGAGAACAGACAGTTGCTCTTTCCAATTCCAATATTTTGTTTAGCTCAACTTTTATATTGTTTGAGTTTAGTTTTCAACTCAATCAGATTACATTGCTGGCAATTAAATTTTCTTCCTTCATTGTTGTGACACTTACCCGGGTACACACCTACGTACCCGGGTAAGTAATTCAAAGAATTTCCAGAAACGAAGAACTTTTCCCGGGTACACACCTATCTACCTCGGTAGGCCAGAAAATTCAAAAACTACCCGGGTAAGGAGTTGTGTACTCGGGTAGGCTTCGTGGTCAACGGTCAAACAGGGGCAGATTGGTGTTATGTTTTTGGGAGGGATTAAATTTTCGAATTAGTTTCAAATGAGGGTCAAATTAGTAATTAATTATTAATTAAGGGTCATAAAGGTCAAAAAGCCACTTTCACTCTCATAAAGGGGTGGGACCCACATCTTTATTTTTTTTGTCAATTATCTCCTCATTTATCTATCTCTTTCTCTTTCTTAGAATGACACAACTTTATACTTTAAAATGACACACAGTAAAAAAGTGGGAAAAAATGTTTATAATTTTAAATGACAAAACTTATATCCTTTCACTCTCATAAAGAGGTGGGACCCACATCTTTATTTTTTTGTCAAATCTCTCTCCTCATTTATTTATCTCTTTCTCTCTCTTAAAATGACATAACTTTACATCCTTTAAAATGACGCACAACAAAAAAAGTAGGAAAAAATGTTTATAATTTTAAATAACACAACTTATATCATTTCACTCTCATAAAGAGGTGGGACCCACATCTTTATTTTTTTTTGTCAAATCTCTCTCCTCATTTATCTATCTCTTTCTCTCTCTTAAAATGATATAACTTTATTTCCTTTAAAATGACACACAACAAAAAAGTAGGAAAAAATATTTATAATTTTAAATGACACAACTTATATCCTTTCACTCTCATAAAGAGGTGGGACCCACATCTTTATTTTTTTTTGTCAAATCTCTCTCTTCATTTATCTATCTCTTTCTCTCTCTTAAAATGACATAACTTTAAATCCTTTAGAATGACACATACTTCGGCCAAAACAATAACCACCTACGGGTGGCAAAATTTTCGCAGCATCTCATGAGTAAAACAGATCCACGGGCATGTGTTCGATTCTTACGTGTATCAGAACCTCGGTCTTACGTGTTCGATTCTTACTGCCCCCATTTAATTAATAAGGATTTTCTTAGCATAGGTAGGTGGGCCTATGCATTATTATGCATTATCCACCATTCAAACCTAGTTGGCTCTCGCGAGAGGGGCGTGTTAGAGATATATAAAATCATTAATATAATATCACCCATCAGCTTAACCTTTTGGGTTAGATTTGTTCTTTACATCATCAACAAATGATGGTTGTGATGAAAATCTAAATAAAGTACTCTATGAAGCACAAACATGTGCTTTTTTTTGAAAAATGTGTCGGACACATTTCGAACACTGATACACGGCCAACACGCGGTCAATATTTTGGGACACGTTGACTATCTCGACCCACGATTTTGACCGTGTTCGACACGATCAAGTGGCAGAAATATAAAAATTTTGAAATTTTTATAAAATTTAAATAACTCTAAAATAAAACATAAAACTTTTAAAACAAAAAAGGGAAAACTTCAAAAACACCTATAAGTTTCCTCTAAAATCACTTACCCCCTCCCCAAAATTTTGAATTATTTACACCTTTACTTAAAGTTTCTTTATCACTTACCTTCTAACATAATTTTCCATCCAAAAATAAAGTTAACGGAGTTAATTTTTTTGAAAAAAATCTTAACTACCCTTAAAATAAAACAGGATAAAAAAAACAACGTAAAGGAACCGTTGATGTCTCGTGGCTGCGATTTGTGTCGCCTTGTCTTCATCTGATGTGTCGTAGCCTTCTTCTTTTTATCACTGTAGAGAAAGAGAGAGGACGCAAAGCACAACATTACTCAACTCCGAAATAGGTTGAGGAGAAAAATTTGTAAGCGTTGTTGTGTTGAGTTTCATAGACCTGGGTTTGTATCTCCCTTTGTTTGAAGCTTGTGGTTCTATGTTTTCTATCCTTTGTGTTTATGTTTTTGACGACCCTTTTTCCTTCTTTCCCTCTAAACACCAACTCTTGCACAACGTAACCCAGACTTTATAGTGAATTGGATGCTTTTCCTGTTCTTTTTCGTGGTCAATACTTATTTTGGATTTTGGGTATTTGTGTGCATGTGTGTATGTGTGTATCATGTGTTGAATCGATGGTTATTTTCAAGTGGGAACTTTTTTAGGATACTCTTGTTAGATTATTATTTTTTGGTATATTTAATTTCTGTCACTTTTTTGTGATTTTTTCTTGATGCCTTTTGATGGAGATGACGATTCAATTTGAAATTTTTGATCTTGGTGCCCTTTTTGTGATTTTTTTTCTTCTTTGTTTTTTTATTTTGTTTTAAGGGTAGTTTTGGTATTATTTAAAAAAAATACTATGTTAACTTTAGTTTTAGATGGAAAATCAAGTTAGGGGTTAGCGATAAAGAAACTCTAAATAGTGCACATGACACACGAGTTTCGATTTTGAACCCTAAATCAGTCACCACATGGAGTCATTCTCCCTCAATCTCTTGTCAAGCATTCTGTCGCCATCATCGTCGCTGTTCCAAGCAGTGCTTGGATCTTCTTCCTCTCATCGTTCTCGGTTCCTCCGACGCTGCAGATATGCACGTTTTGAGTTATTCTTTGTGTTGCTTTCTTTCATTTCTTACTTCTTGTTGTAGATTGAAAGTTTTGAACCGCAACCTTGTGTGGTTTAAGCTTGTCAACTTGGTTTCCTTGCTTTGTTTGAACTGCAACCACACGTACAATCGATCCAAATTATTTTTATTTTTTTATAAATAGATCGAAATTATATTTTATTTTATCTTTTTAACTAAATATGAAAAATTAATTTATAAATCAAATATTCTCTTTATAAATTTCATACAGTGTTAGAATTTACATTTTAGATTGTTTCGGTGAGCATATTATTCTTGCTTTCAGTGTACAATTAATTTTAGACATATTATGAGTATGACAGTATATTGTTTTGCACATAATAAAATTCAGTTGATGAAAGAATAAGTATTATGGGACTTATTCTATAATTGCACTGTGAGCAAGATGTTGTGCGATAGATTGTTAATATTGTCTCTGAAGTTACAATTTTGGTTAATTTAGTGTTGTCATATTTTTCTTATTAATTTTATTTTTGTTTATCACATTTACACAATTACAATATGGGTTGTTCAAGTTCTGCCTACCCCGGTGCCAGTGATACTGATAGTGATAGTGCCACTGCTACTAGTGCATTCCATGAAGAGAAATAAGATCATTTCAAAATGTGTTGAATATTTGGTTTATATGCATAGCAAACTTCGACTTTTATATATCAAGAAAGAGTCCTAGTTATACACAAGGAGAAATCAAATGTGGGACATATTGTTAGAGATACATTTGACTCACTTGATGATATTGGAGATCTTGAAGTTGCTAATCTTTCACTTAATGAGTCAGAGATAGAGGCCATTATTCTTCAAGATGGAGATGAAAATAGTTGAACTTGTTAGTAGTCTACACTCCATGGATGTTCTATTATTTTTGCTTTATATTTATGTTATGTAATTTGAATATTTGATTGGTTATATGACTTATTATGAGCTGCTATATGTATTAAATGTATTATTTAATATCAAAATGTGTCCTAACGTATTGAAATCTAACATTTTTTAGAATTAACGTGTCAGAATGTCATGTTTGTGTCATGTCTCATACCCCATGTTGGTGTCGGTGCAACGTAGAAAGTACCTGAGAAGATAGAGATCAAGTTACTAGGATTTAGATATTCAATATTTGATTAGGGTTAAGTGTGTGTCCTTTAAAATGACACAAGTTGTGTCATTTTAGTTTTTTATACTATATGTACTATCTGTAGTACATAGTTATAATCAGGGGCGGACCGACTAGGGGGCTAGGGTGGGCCCCCGCCCCCCCTAAAATTTGGGAAATTTTTTTTTAAATAATATATGTAAAAAAAATGTGATGATGAAACTACCGTGTTATACATGTTTTTTCCCCTCAGTTCCCCATGAAAGCCCACGCTTTTACCATATTTTTCTTTGAGAATATCAGATCATCCTTTCCCTCCTTTCCATGTTCCGTCCATCACCAACCTCCTCAGCCTTTCGATTTCGGCTGTGTAAATTCTAGAGCTAGGCAAAATTAACTTCCACCTTCCTACAATCATTGCATATATATATAGGGGTTTGCATTTGTCATTTAACATGACTACAAAAAGTTTCCTACACACACACAACATTTTGTGGGGCCCGCAGCAAAAAAAAAATTACAGCATGTAAAACGAATCTCTATAATATAACACAAACATTTTTCCTAGAACATAACTTTTACAAAACCCATATATATATATATATATATATATATATATATATATATATATATATATATATATGGACAATGCTTTTCTCATGCTACTGGAGAGGAGAGAACTCTCCTACACACTCAAATTCATGATGGGACCCATACTTAAAAAATAAAAAAATAAAAATTATTGCATACAAAACGGACTCTCACTAACATGAGAATAGATCTCTCATGCAACATAAGAATTCTTTTTCCCTATATATATATGTGTGTGTAGACTAACTCTTAGTATTAACTCATAGTCTCATATATAGTGGTTAAATCTGTTGAAATATGATCAAAAAATTCTAGAGAAATTATGTGCATTTATAGATTTCACAGAACAGGAAAAATTGCATTTGAAGATGGAGTTACAACATTTTGATCTTGACATTTATCAACTACATCTGAATTATGTCAAGGGCTAGCAAGAACTGGGAAGTCCATCATTTACCCTCTTATTGATAGAGTGATTAGATTTGTACTCACTCTTCCAATTTCTACGGTAACTACTGAAAGATTTTTCTCAGCTATGAAGATAATCAAGATCAGGCTTCAAAATATAATGAAAGACTAATTTCTTGATAATTCTTTGATTACATTCATTTAAAAAGAAATTATTTTAAGTTTTAGCACGGATTCAATTATAGATGAGTTTAATAATATGAAAACACGTAGAGCAAGAGTCAAGTGAAGTGATATTAATTTCTGTAATAGATTTTTTTCGATTTTTTGTATATTAAATTTATATTGTATTTCAAGTATCTTTATTTTAAAAAAAATCTTTAAATCACTCTCCGTTAAACCCGACTAGCGAGCATGGGGTGGAGGAAACCCTTGCATAATCTTTATTTATGATATAATATTTTTTATTTTCGCCCCCTCTTATTAAAATTCCTGCGTCCGCCACTGGTTATAATATAAAAAGTTACTTTTTTCACTTTCCATATCAGCTGAAATGACTGAAGAAGAGAGAAAAAAAATCTACTTTCCATATTATAATTATGTATTACCCGTATTACATAGTGTTAAAAATTAAAAGGACACTTTCACCAAAAAAAAAATTAAAAGGACACAACTTATATCATTTAAAAAAAAAACTTTTTTCCCATTTGATTATTACCATACACTCACTTGGAAGTAGAGTAAATAAGTAAATACCCTTCTGATGTACGGTAGGCTTTGGCCATAAACTTACACTAGATTGTTTGCAGTTTTGATAGTCAAATTCCTTGAATAATGTTTTTTTGGTTTCGGTTTGCCAACTAGTTCATCCACTTTTGGAATATAGATTTGCATCAATACTTAGATGTAGTGTTGATAAATATCCTTTAAAAAGACGACTAAAACCGCTCCCCATAAAATTCCAATTTTGATAGTAACAAAAGAGATTATTTTCTGGTTTTGAGCCGGTAACTTTTTAATTATAAAAAATTAATTTTATCACTACTTCATGATGTCTTCTTAAAATTAAAATTAAAGAAAGGAAAATAAATCCTCTCGTGTTAATGAACAGGTTGCTCTAAATACCCCACATCATCCATCAGTACGTACACCTAGTCCAAATTTAGTTATTGATTTTAACACTTTGATTTCTTGAAAGTTGCTGTGCCTCCACTTTATTCTATATATTCTTTCACTTTCTATACTAGTGAGGTTCAGCAATACGTAAATGTCGAAGGCAAACATAACATCAC
>JAVKPL010002309.1:0-18497 GCA_032173675.1 Gastrolobium villosum
TGTTGAGCAGGATTGCCGTGAGCATGGCGCGCGCAACCTCTGCAGCTAGGTTTAGAATCTTCACGCTTGTGAACTTCACCGAGAGAAAGTCATCTCCTAGTTCTTGTGATACTTACAGGACTCCTTTGCTCATAGGTTAGCAAGCTTGGTCTTCATATACATCACTCCTACCTCTTTCCGCCCAGAAGTTTGACTATGATTGCATTTTTCCAGGGGCTTCTAAGTCTTTGTTTAGCTTCCTCCGTGCATCTTATTCTCACTGACCCATCTGCTCCGTAAATGGTCTGGAACCCTTGTTCATTGATTACCCCTAGACTCGGGTCAAGAGGTTCACTCACTTCCTCTGTTAGATCGGCTTGCCAAGAGTCTTCTTCACCCTTAGTATTGTCGCTGGATATTCAGGCTGCAGCGAAAGACATTATTTTCCCAGAGGGGATACGTTCAGAGATGTTGCCTAAACTTGCACCTTATTTAGAGATGAATCTGGAGAAAATTCCTACTCCCGTTTTTGGAACGCTTGATACCTTCTGATTAGATCGTTTGATTCAGGTTGTGTTGTTGATGATGCTGAATCGGGTTAACAATTACTCATGCAAAAAACTTTTAGGTATAATAATAAATATCATTAATAGACTTAACGAATTTCAATGCTTCAAGAAGTGGTAGAATTAAAAATTTGAATTAAAATTTCGAATTTAAAAACTTATTAAATAGGAAATAATTTAGAGTGCCTTCATTGTTATTATAGTTTTTCTTGAATGTAGCGAAATTAATATACTCAATTTCCAAGGAAGAAAGTAGTGTCATTTTATATTTATAATAAATGATGAGCTATTTTCTCACACATCAAGTTCAAATTTCAAAATTCAAATCTGAAGAGTGAAATATTTTGTAATGAATGCTGAAATCTTTTCCCACTTATCAAATAAAAATTCAAATTTGCAACGTTTCTAAAAGTGGAAAAAATTAAAGTGGTCTGTAGTATGAATGTGGATATTGGAGGAGAGAGCAACAATCAGCAACTTGCCAAAGAATGATTTTCCGTATAGATATAGAAGATATGTCATTTCTTATTTTTTATTTAAATTTCGAATTTAAATTATTGTTTAATCAACTATACATTATTTATAATTTTAAACATTTTTTTGTTTAATCTATAATTCCTTTAGTTTGACTTTGTAATTAGCTAATTTGTTTTATGAGGCTTTTGATTTGAATTTTGGGTTTTGATCACCAACCACTATTTATACACAAAATAATTTTATTTTTTTACTAAATAAGCTCAATAGTGCGATATTAATGGGGTTAACAATTACTCATGCAAAAAAAATTATAGGTATAATAATAAATATCATTAATAGACTTAACCAATTTCAATGCATCAAGAAGTGGTAGAATTAAAAATTTGAATTAAAATTTCGAATTTATAAACTTTTTAAATAGGAAACATTTTAGAGTGTTTTCATTGTTATTATAGTTTTTCTTGAATATAGCGAAATTAATAGACTCAATTTCGAAGGCAGAAAGTAGTGTCATTTTATATTTGTAATAAATGATGACCTATTTTCCCATAACTTTTGACTCGGGTATCTAAATCAGGTAATTCTTTTTTTATTTCACATAACTTTTCGAGATCTACGCAATGACATCTCATTTGACATATTTTATTTCTTACAAACACAATTTAAATTTGCAAGGATGGTATTATAAGAGCGGTTAAACCCAAAAGACTCTGAGTTCTGGATTTGTGATTTAATATAAAAAAGATAAATAAGGATTTGATTTGTGATTTAAACTCAGAAATTAA
This sequence comes from Gastrolobium villosum, assembly GCA_032173675.1. NCBI lineage: Eukaryota > Viridiplantae > Streptophyta > Magnoliopsida > Fabales > Fabaceae > Gastrolobium > Gastrolobium villosum. The sequence goes on from JAVKPL010002309.1 coordinate 1,808, forward strand.
TTTGAAAAATCAGTATTAATAAAGGTAATAATTAAATAAATATTCTAAATCTCAAAGGAAGAAGGATTTTATTTTTGAAATTAATGATTAATGCTATAAGTTTCTTGGTTATTATTCGTGGTTTGAAATTAATGATGGCTTATGAATATTTTTCAAAAATAAAATCGTTTTTCCGTAGAGTTCTTGAATATTTATTTAATTATTTCCTTTATTAATACAAATTATTCAAATTAATTTTTGAGTTTAAATCACAAATCAAATCTTTATTTTATTTTCCTTTTTATTATTAATTTTTATTTATTTATAATTAAATCACAAACCAAATCTTTTGTTTTGAGTTTTAGCACATATTCAATTATAGATGAGTTTAACAATATGAAAACACGTAGAGTAATAGTCAACTGAAGTGATTTTAATTTCTGTAATATATTTCTTTCAATTTTTTGCATATTAGGTCTATATTATATTTGAAGTACTTTTATTTATGAAGATGTATTTTTATTTTTCTCCCCCTTGATAAAATTCCTGGGTCCGCCACTGGACTTAAGGCGGATTTATTGCACTCCAAGATTGTAATATCCCAGAAAAATAATAGTAATTTATAATAATAATAATAATAATAATAATAATGTCTATAAAATAAAAATTAATAATAATAATAATAAACTATAAATTAGTAGTAATATATATATATATATATATATATATATATATGTATATTTGATGGTGATAGATAACAAATTGTAATATATATTTTAACTTTGATAAAATTATTTCGTGCGATATGAGTGCTATTGGAAATTGATTTTGATACTTTGTAATTTAATAATAAAATTATATATATATATATATATATATATATATATATGTATATATATACATATTAGATGTTAAATTGTAATTTATTGAATTATTAATAGATTGATCATTTATTCTTTAATGTTTGATTATTTGATTTGCAATGTTTGATTGGATTAGGAAGGGTTAACAAACGTCATTTGATTAGATATGATGAGTACTCAATAATGGGTTAGAGATATTTTGGGAAATAAGAGATTAAAAAAAGAAAAAAAATAGTGTATGAAGCCGATATTTGAGCCAAAAACATCAATGAAGAATGAGAAAATAATTTGCAAGAAACCAATCTTATAAGAACCGGACCGGATCGGACCGGCCGGTTCGAACCGGAAACCGGTAAACCGGCCATGAGACCGGTCCGGTCAAAGTAGTAGACCAGAAATGCAAGTGACCCGGTGTGAATCGGAGTTAACCAGAGTGAACCGGCCGGTTTTAATAAAACCGGTGACACGCCGGGCCAAAACAAAAATTGTTCGGATGAAACCAAACACAGAGAAAGAGAGGGAGGAGGAGGAGACCATGAAGAAGGAGTAGTCGAAGATATTAGAAGAAAGATTGGCCATGAAGAGGCAACGATGTCCGGCCATTAAAGTCTGAAGAGAAGACATAGCGAAGGAGAGAGAATTTCAAAAACAGCTGTGAAGAAGAAAGAGAAAATATGAGACAGAGAGACTTTGGGAAGTTCAAAACAGCGGTGAAGAAGAAAGAGAAAGTGAAAGAGAGACTTTGGGTTTCGTAATTTACACGCTGCATTGCCCATTGCCACTTATTTCTTATCTTATCTCTTCCTTTTACAATATCTTATTATTTAAATTTACAATTTTTTATTTCTTTATTTTCACTATCTTCATATATGCCATTAATTACTATGATGTCATGATTTTTTTTTCAAAAATTGAAATATAAAATATAAATTTTATATATATTTAACCGATTTAAGCGGAACCAGTGACCCAATGACCCAGTACCTTAACCGGTTCGATCACCGGGCCGGTTCTGATAACATTGCAAGAAACCCATATCCGAGCCCAAAACTTCAACTATAAATAGAAGCCCAGCCTAATCAAACTAATTTACTTTCAATCTTGAAGGAATTCTCTTCTCCTCTACTACTATCTCTTCTTAATTCATAAACTTATTTTAAATTCTTCTAGTTACCAACCGCCCCAAATTATTCTCTTTCCTCTAGAAGTTAGAGCAAAAATGGTTAGCAAAGATAGAGACAAGGTAATCTTAATCCCTAGGTTCTCTTATATAATCCCATAATTTATTCTGATTTTTAAGGCGTATTTTATTATTTTTATTTTTCTTGAGATCTGAGTCGTTGAATAGACTCTTTGTTCGGTCACAATCATGTTGCACATATGATATTTGAATATTATATACAATTTATTTTTGTTTTTTCTGGGGGATTAGCAGGTGCTAGAAGGGAAAAAAATGAAAAAGACTAACTCAAGATCAGATGAAGAGACTTACCCTAGGTTTTCAAATGATATACTAGACTATTTGTAGGCTAAAATTTGAATTTCTAAAACTGTAACCCTAAATAGCCATAAACACAATTAAAACCCAACTTAATTACAAAGAAATAACGACTGACTCTTAAACTCCATAACTGCTAACCTTATGAATCATAAATTCCATAACTGCTAACCTTATAACTCATAAATTCCATAACTGCTAACCTTATGACTCATAAATTTCATAACTGCTAACCTTATGACTCATAAATTCCATTAAAATAAAATTCCACATTTAATTAACTTAATTTTCTAATTTAACGGTGCAGATTCTTACAGATAACATTGCAAGAAAATCATATCCGAGCCAAAAACATCAACTATAAATAGAGGCCTAGCCTAACCAAACTAATTTACTTTCAATCCTGAAGGAATTCTCTTCTCCTCTACTACTATCTCTTCTTACTTCATAAACTTATTTTATATTCCTCTAGTTACCAACCGCCCCCAATTATTCTCTTTCCTCTAGAGCAAAAATGGTTAGCAAAGATAGAGACAAGGTAATCTTAATCCCTAGGTTTTCTTATATAATCCCATAATTTATTCTGATTTTTAAGGCGTATTTTATTATTTTTATTTTTCTTGAAATCTGAGTCGTTGAATAGACTCTTTGTTCGGTCACAATCATGTTGCACATATGTTATTTGAATATTATATACAATTTTTTTCTGGGGGGATTAGCAGGTGCTAGAAGAGAAAAAAAAGGAAAAAGACTAACTCAAGATCAGATGAAGAGACCTACCCTAGGTTTTCAAATGATATACTAAACTATTTGTAGGCTAAAATTTGAATTTCTAAAACTGCAACCCTAAATAGCCATAAACACAATTAAAACCCAACTTAATTACCAAGAAATAACGACTGACTCTTAAACTTCGTAACTGCTAACCTTAAGACTCATAAATTCCATAACTGCTAACCTTATAACTCATAAATTCAATAACTGCTAACCTTATGATTCATAAATTTCATAATTGCTAACCTTATGACTCATAAATTCCATTAAAGTAAAAATCCACATTTAATTAACTTAATTTCCTAATTTAACAATGCGGGTTCTTACAGATAACATTGCAAGAAACTCATATCCGAGCCAAAAACATCAACTATAAATAGAGGCCTAGCCTAACCAAACTAATTTACTTTCAATCCTGAAGGAATTCTCTTCCCCTCTACTACTATCTCTTCTTACTTCATAAACTTATTTTATATTCTTCTAGTTACCAACCGCCCCAAATTATTCTCTTTCCTCTAGAAGTTAGAGCAAAAATGGTTAGCAAAGATAGAGACAAGGTAATCTTAATCCCTAGGTTCTCTTATATAATCCCATAATTTATTCTGATTTTAAGGCATATTTTATTATTTTTATTTTTCTTGAAATCTGAGTTGTTGAATAGACTCTTTGTTCGGTCACAATCATGTTGCACATATGATATTTGAATATTATATACAATTTTTTTTTGGGGGATTAGCAGGTGGTGCTAGAAGGGAACAAAAGGGGAAAAAGACTAAGAGTGGAACAGAGAGGGAAAAAACTGAAAAAAGCGCGATGGGATTGCGGTGGCGGGATGGCCCTACAGATGACTTGGCAGCCGAGTCTCCTGAGTCAGAAGCGTAAAACCGGTCCTCCGTTAGGTCTCCTAAACCTGGGGAACTCGTGCTACCTGAACAGCGTTCTCCAGTGCCTCACCTACACTCCCCCTCTCGCCAATCTCTGCCTCCGTTATCAACATTCCTCTCTCTGTAAAACCCTTACTCTCTTATTTCCTCTATTTTCCTTAGTTTTCCTTAATTTTCTTTTTTCGTGCCCTAACCTATTCCTTTTTCCTCTTTCAGGTGATTCTCCTTCTTCTTCTTGCCCCTTCTGCATACTGGAGAAGCAAATTGCGCGCTCCCTCCGTGTCGATCTCCCTCATGATGCTCCTTCCAAGATCCAGAGCTACCTCAGAATCTTCGCCAAGCACTTCCGCTGCGGTCAGCAAGAGGACGCGCACGAGTTCCTCATTCACGTCATCGACGCCTGCCACAACACCTGCCTCCGCCTCAAGAAGCTCCGCCGGAAAGATACTGCCAACAGTACCTCCGCCTCGGGTGGTGACAGTGGCAGTACCGTGGTGAAGGAGATTTTTGGTGGAGCCTTACAGAGTCAGGTGAAGTGTCTGTGTTGTGGATTTGAGTCCAATAAGGTTGATGAGATAATGGATATCAATCTTGACATTTTCCATAGTAACTCGGTTGAAGACTCCATGTAAAAGTATTTTCAGCCTGAGGTTTTAGATGGCAACAATAAGTACAAGTGTGATAAGTGAGTGTGTTCTTCTCCTTTTTACTTTTAAGTTTTTTAAAATCTTTGTTTTTGGGTATGCATGGGTTTTATTGAAAGCATGAACTTGTGGGCATTGTTCAGTTGTAAGAAATTGGTGCCGGCTAAGAAGCAAATGTCCATACTCCAAGCACCTAATGTCCTTGCTATACAACTCAAGGTTGGTTATGTTTCTTGTTCTTTGTGTTGGTTGATTGGATTAGCGGCGTCTCAGGTTTTTTCGTTGAATGATTGTGTGCTGCTGAATTTTGGATTGCAGAGATTTCATGGCATATCGGGTGTCAAGATTGATAAGGCTGTTGCATTTGAAGAGATTTTGGGGCTCTCTAGCTTCATGGCCAAAGCAAGCCAAGTATGTTTGGTGTTCATTTTGAATTAGTTACTACAAAAGTTTGTGGTTGTGTTTGTTTTTGGGCATGGAGGCGCACCCTTACATTTGATGCTAAATTGTTTTTTGTTAAGCCCTCATGACTGATTTTAGAGTTTGCTTGTCAATCAAATTTAATATTATTATTATTTATTATTTATAAATAAGAAAAATATTAAGAAAGAAGAGAGGTACAAAGTGAGGAGGATAAGATATCCCCCACAAGAAAACTAAAGAAAGAGAAAATTACAACCAAACCGAAGAAATGGAACAAGATTAAAAGCGCACAATGGTTGGCTTGGCAGCCCACTGTTATTTGTTTTTAATGTATGCATGATGGTTAGCTTGTACAGAAGCCTATCAAGTGAGATGATTGTGCTCTTTTTGTTCTTGGGAGATGAAAAATAAAAACAATTTTTGATACCATATAGGATTGGCGTTGCATTTTGAGGTCAAATGGGAAATACCTTTGGGTAAATTGTGGTTTCATACTTTATTATTGCGTGAGATTGGTTTCTGTTAGGTGGTTGATAAGGGAAACAACTGTAATAACTGAATATTTAGTTGGAAAAAGCTTTTAGTTGTAATATGACAGCTGGGCTGTTAGTTAGGAGCAGCTTTAACTGAATGGGAAGGAAGAGAAGGTGGTTTGTGGAGTATAACTAGAAATAGATGGAAGACTGGATTTAGTTTTTGGTTGTTGAGAGAAATTGGAATTGAAAGAACCAGGTTTCTTAAGTACTTGGAGTCTGGAGAGATAGAGAGAATCCTACAAGTGTATTGTTACACCTGTTGGATATTAGGATAGTCCCTCAGGGTTTCATATTTGACCCTTTGGGATATTATATGATGTTGACGTATGGTTGTCCAGTCAATGCGGAAATTCTGAGCTCGAATTCTAGGGTCCCTGCCTTAGTTTTTTTGCTGTTAGACATGGACAACTTGTGTAGACATGGAAAAACTGTTAGACAAGGTATTGTTTCAGAGGGGGGAGTATTGTTAGGAGTGGGATGAGGGAAACAACTATAATAACTGAAGAGGTAGTTAGTTAGTTGTAATATGATTGCTGGAGTGCTAGTTAGGAAAAGCTTTTACAGAATGGGAAGGAAGAGAAGGTGGTTTATAAGGTATAACTAGGAATAGAGGGAAAATTGGAATTAGCTTTCGGTTCTTGAGAGAAATTGGGAGGGAGAGAATCAGGTCTCTCGAATACCAGGAGAGATACAGAGAGAATCCTACTCTATCATTCTTGATATCTGCTCTGTATTTCATTGATACTGATCAGAGTTTTCTTTTGTAGTAAAGGTTAGTTGCCTATTTTTCATCCAGTTCCATCAGCTTCCTCGACATCTTTAGGTGCTATTGGTGTTTGCTTTATAAGTATGTCTATGTTGTTTCCTGTAATGATGACTTGGATTGTTGTCAAAGCACGTTAAGAAGAGTTAGTAGATGGAAGATGAATCGTGTTTTTTAAACTCTGTATACCCTAGTTGCACATCTTGGGTATTGTGTAGAAAATCGTTGTATTTCTATTAAGCTTTGTGGTGGCTTGCTATATTAGAGCAGAATGGTCAGGTTTGAAGAAGAAATCTTGCATTACATCTTCTTTGGGATAGTATTACCATTATGGCTTGTGGTTGGTGATCATAGACAAACATTTGGACGTATTGAAAAGCACTCTTGTATGGGTAAACCTGTCAAAGTCATAGTAAAAGATTAAGTTTGCAATATACAGCAGTTTGTAATCCATGAGAAGTATGGAAAGCATTAATGATAGAGGTCTGGGACCCATGAAGAATTCTAAATATCCTTTGATCTTAATCAACTTTGTTTTTCTTTGTTTAATCCCAGTTCATATTCAAATTATGGTATAAAATACAAGGTGAAATTGTTTGAAATGTTTAAGAACTGTACACACACACACACACACACATATAGAACTTGAACTATTGCTGACTACCTCTTCAGCAATAGATTACAAACTCCAAGTATTCTCTCTAACTATCACTTGTAGGATTCTCTCTATCTCTCCAGACTCCAAGTATTTAAGAAACTTGGTTCTTTCAATTCCAATTTCTCTTAACAACCAAAAACTAAATCCAGTCTTCTTCATCTATTTCTAGTTATATTCTACAAACCCCCTTCTCTTCCTTCCCATTCAGTTAAAGCTGCTCCTAATTAACAGCCCGGTTGTCATATTACAACTAAAAGCTTCTTCCAACTAAATATTCAGTTATTACAGTTGTTTCCCTTATCAACCACCTAATAGAAACCAATCTCACGCAATAATAAAGTATGAAACCACAATTTACCCAAAGGTATTTCCCATTTGACCTCAAAATGCAACGCCAATCCTATATGGTATCAAAAATTGCTTTTATTTTTCATCTCCCAAGAACAAAAAGAGCACAATCATCTCATTTGATAGGCTTCTGTACAAGCTAACCATCATGCATACATTAAAAACAAATAACAGTGGGCTGCCAAGCCAACCATTGTGCACTTTTAATCTTGTTCCATTTCTTCGGTTTGGTTGTAATTTTCTCTTTCTTTAGTTTTCTTGTGGGGGATATCTTATCCTCCTCACTTTGTACCTCTCTTCTTTCTTAATATTTTTCTTATTTATAAATAATAATAATAATAATATTAAATTTGAGTGACAAGCAAACTCTAAAATCAGTCATGAGGGCTTAACAAAAAACAATTTAGCATCAAATGTAAGGGTGCGCCTCCATGCCCAAAAACAAACACAACCACAAACTTTTCAAGTAACAAATTCAAAATGAACACCAAACATACCTGGCTTGCTTTGGCCATGAAGCTAGAGAGCCCCAAAACCTCTTCACATGCAACAGCCTTATCAAACTTGACACCCGATATGCCATGAAATCTCTGCAATCCAAAATTCAGCAGCACACAATCATTCAACCAAAAAACCCGAGATGCCGCTAATCCAATCAACCAACACAAAGAACAAGAAACATAACCAACCTTGAGTTGTATAGCAAGGACATTAGGTGCTTGGAGTATGGACATTTGCTTCTTAGCCGGCACCAATTTCTTACAACTGAACAATGCCCACAAGTTCATGCTTTCAATAAAACCCATGCATACCCAAAAACAAAGATTTTAAAAAACTTAAAAGCAAAAAGGAGAAGAACACACTCACTTATCACACTTGTACTTATTGTTGCCATCTAAAACCTCAGGCTGAAAATACTTTTGCATGGAGTCTTCAACCGAGTTACTATGGAAAACGTCAAGATTGATATCCATTATCTCATCAACCTTATTGGACTCAAATCCACAACACAGACACTTCACCTGACTCTGTAAGGCTCCACCAAAAATCTCCTTCACCACGGTACTGCCACTGGCACCACCCGAGGCGGAGGTACCGTTGGCAGTATCTTTCCGGCGGAGCTTCTTGAGGCGGAGGCAGGTGTTGTGGCAGGCATAGATGACGTGAATGAGGAATTCGTGCGCGTCCTCTTGCTGACCGCAGCGGAAGTGCTTGGCAAAGATTCTGAGGCAGCTATGGATCTTGGAAGGAGCATCATGAGGGAGATCGACACGGAGGGAGCGCGCAATTTGCTTCTCCAGTATGCAGAAGGGGCAAGAAGAAGCAGGAGAATCACCTGAAAGAGGAAAAAGGAATAGGTTAGGGCACGAAAAAAGAAAATTAAGGAAAACTAAGGAAAATAGAGGAAATAAGAGAGTAAGGGTTTTACAGAGAGAGGAATGTTGATAACGGAGGCAGAGATTGGCGAGAGGGGGAGTGTAGGTGAGGCACTGGAGAACGCTGTTCAGGTAGCACGAGTTCCCCAGGTTTAGGAGCCCTAACGGAGGACCGGTTTTACGCTTCTGACTCAGGAGACTCGGCTGCCAAGTCATCTGCAGGGCCATCCCGCCACCGCAATCCCATCGCGCTTTTTTCAGTTTTTTCCCTCTCTGTTCCACTCTTAGTCTTTTTCCTTTTTTGTTCCCTTCTAGCACCACCTGCTAATCCCCCAGAAAAAAAAATTGTATATAATATTCAAATATCATATGTGCAATATGATTGTGACCGAACAAAGAGTCTATTCAACAACTCAGATTTCAAGAAAAATAAAAATAATAAAATATGCCTTAAAAATCAGAATAAATTATGGGATTATATAAGAGAACCTAGGGATTAAGATTACCTTGTCTCTATCTTTGCTAACCATTTTTACTCTAACTTCTAGAGGAAAGAGAATAATTTGGGGCGGTTGGTAACTAGAAGAATATAAAATAAGTTTATGAAGTAGGAAGAGATAGTAGTAGAGGAGAAGAGAATTCCTTCAGGATTGAAAGTAAATTAGTTTGGTTAGGCTAGGCCTCTATTTATAGTTGATGTTTTTGGCTCGGATATGAGTTTCTTGCAATGTTATCTATAAGAACCCGCACCATTAAATTTGGAAATTAAGTTAATTAAATGTGGAGTTTTATTTTAATGGAATTTATGAGTCATAAGGTTAGCAGTTATGAAATTTATGAGTTATAAGGTTAGCAGTTATGGAATTTATGAGTTATAAGGTTAGCAGTTATGGAATTTATGAGTTATAAGGTTAGCAGTTATAGAGTTTAAGAGTCAGTCGTTATTTCTTTGTAATTAAGTTGGGTTTTAATTGTGTTTATGGCTATTTAGGGTTGCAGTTTTAGAAATTCAAATTTTAGCCTACAAATAGTCTAGTATATCATTTGAAAACCTAGGGTAAGTCACTTCATCTGATCTTGAGTTAGTCTTTTTCCTTTTTTTTTCCTTCTAGCACCTGCTAATCCCCCCAGAAAAAAATTGTATATAATATTCAAATAAGATATGTTCAACATGATTGTGACCGAACAAAGAGTCTATTCAATGTCTCAGATTTCAAGAAAAATAAAAAAAATAAAATACGCCTTAAAAATCAGAATAAATTATGGGATTATATAAGAAAACCTAGGGATTAAGATTACCTTGTCTCTATCTTTGCTAACCATTTTTGCTCTAGAGGAAAGATAATAATTTGGGGCGGTTGGTAACTGGAAGAATATAAAATAAGTTTATGAAGTAAGAAGAGATAGTAGTAGAGGAGAAGAGAATTCCTTCAGGATTGAAAGTAAATTAGTTTGGTTAGGATAGGCCTCTATTTATAGTTGATGTTTTTGGCTCGGATATGATTTTCTTGCAATGTTATCTGTAAGAATCTGCAACGTTAAATTAGAAAATTAAGTTAATTAAATGTGGAATTTTATTTTAATGGAATTTATGAGTCATAAGGTTAGCAGTTATGAAATTTGTTTCTTCCTGTCTGATTCTGAATTTCTAATGATGTTTTCTTTCTAAAAATTTCATTATATGCCTGATTCTTATACTATGTTTCAAAATATAACTCAGTCTTGGGAAAGAAGCAAAGTCAACTTTGAAGTCGCGTGGCTGGACAGATATGGTCTATGACTTCATGCATTCTAGAAAGAGGTTACGTGCACAAGAAGCTGGAAATTTAGCAAGTGGAGATCAAACAAGGTAAGTTTAATGATATTCTACATCGCTTTAAGCATTGAACCCATTAGTTTTGTATACAAACTTACTCGTTCCCATCTGAAGGAAACATTGTGCAATCAGTAATGTTAGTGGATGCTCCAAAATAACTTTTTTTTCCCTCATTTCATTATTTAATTATTTCTACCTTTCCTTCTCTCTCCATTCAATACCTGACATGCTGAAATATTTTGATGATATATTTTTTTCAGGATATTTTAGTCTTTTTTATTCATGCTTTGCTGAAATCATGCTTGTTACCTTCTTTTTTCATGCCCAAAATTGTATACACCCTTGTTCACATTTATGTATTTATTTCCTTTGACAATCAGTTCGACACCTCTACTTGATAAATTATTCACTGTGTCTGATTCTGAATTTCTGATGCTATTTTCTTTCTAAAATTTTCATTATATGCCTGATTCTGATTATGTTTCAAAATATAACTCAGTCTTGGGAAAGAAGCAAAGTCAACTTTGATGTCGCATGGCTGGACAGATATGGTCTATGACTTCATGCGTTCTAGAAAGAGGTTACGTACTCAAGAAGCTGGAGATTTAGCAAGTGGAGATCAAACAAGATAAGTTTGATGATATTCTACATCGCTTTAAGCATTGAACCCATTGATTTTGTATACAAACGTCGCTGTAGCACAATTCTGTGAGAAAAAATATGCTTATCTTCTTCTCTACATTACACTCTCAAGTGGCCAAATCTTCTTCAACAAGGTTACGACCAATCACTACTTCGAACTCTTTAATGCTCTGTTTGTTTCCCGGGAAAATGTGGGAAAATTGTTCTATGCTGATTGCGAAACTAGGATTCGATGTTCTGTTTGGTTGTTTCTACTTTTTAATTTATTATTATGCGTATTTTTTTTTCTTCTACTCGGTTAATTGTTTTGCTTAGTTGGAGTTTAAGTTGAATTTGAGGCGTGTGTGGATCAGGGATTTGTGTGTTGTGAGTGGTTGTTGAGCATTTTTTTCAATTGTAATGGAAATGTTTTATCTTTGTCTTATACTGGAATTGAAATAGGGTTGAGTGTAAGAGAATTGAAGCAATTAAGATTTTTTTCTTATTATATATATTTTCCTGAATTTTGCATGTTGTGTCTCTTTGGTGGAATGGTGGTGGCAAACTGGTAATATCAGATTCCTTGCGTCAACTTCTTGTTTGGATTTTGATGTTGGTCTTTTATGCATTGACTGTCTTTTAATGTGATCCTTAGAAGTGTTATTGATATGCCTCTCGCAAGTGTAGTTTTCTGTGTTAAAATTGATAAGAATTGATTCATAAAAGAGCAACTTATATATATATATATATATATATATATATATATATATTTGCAAATTATATTGATTCTTTCTTTTCAATTATACTTCTCACCTATTGTTGTATTTATACAGGTAAAAGGAGTGAAAACTACAATTTATAAAAGTTTGTTGATGCAAGTCCATAATTCCAGAAGAATGGCGCAGACCGGCACCACATTGGCGCGAACCCGCGCCAGTTTACGAACTTTTCAGCGAAGTCAGTAAAGTGGCGCTAAGTAGCACCAAAGTGGCGCCAAACCAAGACAAAAATTAAGTGCAGAATCATGGCGCTAATTGGTGCCCAAATTGAAGAAGAATGGCGCCAATTAGCGCCCCAAAGAAGAAAGATGGCGCCAAGTAGCGCCACTATGGCGCCTACTGGCGCCGTTTTACGAACATTCAGTACCGGCTTTTGCAAATCAGGCAGTAGCACCGCGCAAACTTGCGCCAACCCGGCGCCAACTGGCGCCGGTTTGCGGGATGGATGCACCGTGTTTCTGAAGGGCATTTTTGGAAAGGAGGAAACAAATTATAAATAGCCCTCATTACAGAATTAGGGCATTCAGATCTGGACACTTGGAAGGAGATGAGGCAGCCGTGGAGTTCTTCGTGTTCTTCATATTGGATCTCCTCTTTGTATTTTCTTTCCCTTTCATTTTTAGTTTATGCTGAATTTTAGATCAGCGATCATGATGTTGATTGGCTAGATCTCTTTATTGTAGTCAGGGTCCCGATCCATATGTGAGCCCTTGAAACGAAGGATTGATTTATAGTTGTTCGTTTATATAATTATCTTTATCATTACTCTGCGCGAATTTTGATATTTCCTTTGTTAGAATTGATCAATCTGATAGTTGGGGATATTCTGAGGACCAAAACCCTAGATAGGAATATTGGGGTTTTGATCTCGAAAGGGGGTAAGATAACCTATGTAGCACCGATACGACACGTGACACGACACGACACTCCGACACGTCAATCCTAAAAAATTATGGATTTCGACACGTTGGGACACGTTTTAATATTAAATAATATTTTTAATTTATATAGTGTATATTTCATTTAATATTTAATAAAGATGAAAGCTTTAATAAAAATAATAAAAACTAGGACGAGAGAGATATAATATCAGATAGAGAGAACAAATCATATTAGAGAGAGAGATCAGATAGAATGAGATACAACAAGAGCGTAATAGGAATTGACAAGAATGATGCTGAGATGATCTCTTATCTACTTAAGGGGAAAATGTATATATATGCATAAACCACATCCCCATGGGACATGGTGGAACCACAACATGGCTAAACCGAGGACACGAAAGCTTACCTTGCAAGCTAGCTATCCAAGCCAAGAGTCCGCACAAACTCAAAGTCCAACCACAGCAGAATCACAATCTGTTTTAGACCAACAATTATATCAATATTTGTAACACCCACTCTTGTATGTATCCAAGAGGGTTGTTTGCTAAATCGTATTAGAATTACAGCGGTATGGAAGCATTCTTTTGAAAACTTTATCAAATATTAAATAATTTGAAACAATAATTGATACAGAATTGAGTCTTATAAAATCCGTTAACAAAATCGAGTCATTATTGATCATAGGAAATTTAACTTTATAAAACACTTTGCTGAATTTTCTATACTTTTCAGAAAACCTTGCTGCCTTATAAAATCCGTATAAAATCGAGTTCAGATGCGATAAAAAATATTCCAAGCTTCTGAAAAACTAGACATCCGGGGCGTCGCATACATATATATTATACGCGATTCGGAGGTGAATAGCCCCACGGAACAGAACGCTCAAGTTGCTTGAGCATTCTGTCCGTTTTCAGGAAAACCAGTTGTAAAGCAAAGCTTATTAAAATTCACACAGGTTTCGGATAAAAATAAAACCTGCACAGTTTGAAAGAAAATTCTCGGGGCTTCGCGTGCATATAAAATAATAGAAAATCGGAGTTCGTTTGCCCTTTGAAACATGACCCGTAAGGTACCTGTAAAACTGTTAAAATTCGATACTTAAAGAAACGTTCAAAGACCGTTTTCACAAAACATTTCCAAAACCGTCACTGCTCATAAAAGAATCAAAACAAAGTAGAAGGTGATAAAGTCTACAGTCATCCAAGAGTACCGAAATATACAGCATTACAGTCATCCAACAATCAAACAGTAACAGCAAAAATCTATGCATCAGCAAGCAACAGCAACTTCACTTCTTCAAAAGCTTTTACGTCCTCCTGCCATTTTGGAAAATAGCAGCCCCGAAGGGGTGAGAAAAATCCCAGTAGTGTGGCAACAAAACCAGTAATATAACAGTATTAACTAGGCACAAAATCATAAACAGTCACTTCAACATATCCTTGTTCCTTTTCCTTTTTCTTTTTCATCATATTCATATATATATAGCGCATATAACGCCTTTCCTTTTCATCATATTCATATATTGCGTATATAACGCCCTTTCCTTTGCGCTTTTAGCACCGTCGTGCGCGCACTTCACAGTGGAATCAATTATCCCTTGGCACCTGAGCTCCATGTGGATTCCATCTGTGGGCCTATGCGGACTGATGCCAAGTGTCCCATACCCCGGTACCTTGGGGATGCCTATATGATGCTTGCTCAAACACATGGTCCTGTACATAACTATTCTAAAACAAGGCCTATATGATCATGATATATGCATGTCATGCTATGCTTTCACACACAAAGCGTAAAAATGCGGTATGAATGTAAGATGCATGCTTATATACCTTTCATATGCGTTATGCTGCCACATAACGTCTTTACCTCATAGTCATATAGTCATCACGGCACATTTTTGGCAGTTTCCTTTCATTATAATGGAACATAATATTTTTACGGCATATGGAGCATCATGTTACAATTCTATACCAGTAGTCAATAGTTACATTAGGCATCATCGCCAGACACTTACCTCGTGTCTTTAACATTCTTTGCCAAACATCATCAATCCACATATCAATCAAACATTCCAAGAGCTAAGTTCTTGTGCACCTAATCAAATAGATACATATACATATGCAATCAGAATTTATTTCATGCTATTCCAATACTTCACCAACAAGTCCTAAGCTTCTATTTCATGTACCTTCATCGAATTGAAGTGTTTTTAGTGCCAATATTAGATACTGCCCTAAGAACAATATAATCTCTTGCTTGAACTACCATTTCCACTGTTTACATCATAATAGGGTTCGGTTTTAAAGGCTTCACTTAAGGAAATAATATTCCGACTTCATCTCATCTTAAATGAATTTATACAGCAACAAAATCTACATTTTTCCCTAGGTTCCCACATGCATACATATACGGTTTTCAAGCTTTCATTTCTAACAATACTATGCTTTATAAAAGAGTTACCAAGGATTAGATGCAATCAAATTCCAAGGTTCTAACCAAGGCAGAATCGGTTCACAAAAGATTAAAGGTTCCAATTCTCATTCACATCTAAACTATATATATGGTGTGCTAGGATTGACTAATAAGCATGCTGTAAATTAGTTTAATGCATGTAAAGCTAGGAGTATAACGCAGTCCCAAACAGTCCATCACATTCACAAGGACACTAATTCCATACTAACAAATCGGTTTCATCTACACCAAACCTTTTGAGATAACTTATTCTAAACACATTTACTTCCAAGAAAGGGTGCTACTGGTGCAGACTACACATACAGTCCTCCTCATTTAAAATCCTTATAATTTAGATACATTAACTCAGTCCCAAATTATAAGATAGTCTTACAAGTTTTATTCTATTCATGCTTCTAGTCTATAACCTAAGGATATAAAATGTCCGAATTAAGAAGGGCTTACAATAAGGAACAAAAACTATTTTCCCAAGCATGCTTCAGGGTTTGACAGAGGGAAGAAAGGAGTGCTTACCTCTAAGAAAATGTAAGGCAACCGATACATAGCTCTAAGATGGGTGCTGCTTCGGTTGGGAGGAGAGAAAAGAGGGATGTGCTGGACTTGGTTCACACTCTCTAGGTGTAGTCCTCGGTTGAGCAATAACAGAAAAGAAAAGAAGGGTTGGACTCATGTAGTTTCCCCTAGGCTGCTGTCACACAACGCACCATGCAGGAAAGGGATGAGAGCTTGAATGGTTGATGTCTTGCAAGGTAAGTCACGGATTGATGGTTTTGGGAGGAGAAGGAACATGCCTCTTTTCTAGATGGTGCTTGTGGGATTTCATGACTTGAGAGGGTATAAATAGGGGCTGAGTTAGATCAAGAAGTGGAATAATAAGTCTTGCATAATGATTCCAACGCATGTGCAGGGATTGGGGTGATATAATGACCTTAGTCAAAGTGGCAGTAAGCTTGGACCAAGTTTCCCTAAGGCCATGCGCACAAGAGAAGGATAATGATGGCTTAAGATGAATACTTGTTACTTCTTGGCCAATGAGACTCTTCCATGCAGATTTCGTTCGAGACATGAAGCCACACACAAGATAGGTTGCTGCTCCAAGTGGTATTCGACCAAGAAGAGATGGGTGAGAGAAGTTTGCTTACAAACACTACACAAGGCAGAAGATGAGCTTGAGTCTCCTCTCCTTGGAGCACGCAAAGGAAGGAGGTTGGGGAAGTTTTCTGCTCCTATGCAGACTGAACACAAAGCCTCATTGGGTGCATGTAAGATAATGCTAAGCTAAGTCATCAAGAGTGACAAACCTCTGCCCCTTACTTCTGCCCAAGACAAAACATGCTACTAGGGAATGATGGCTGGATGGTTGACAAGCAAA
>JAVKPL010002310.1:0-18618 GCA_032173675.1 Gastrolobium villosum
AATCTCTTTTGCATTTATTTTATTAATCCGTTTTCGACGGAAAACATTTTTCATCAAAAATCTTCGACGAAATCTATTTTGCGTCGAAAAACTTCATAAAGTCAATTTCTTTTGCATTTATTTTATTCATCCGTTTTCGACGGAATTCATTTTCCGTCAAAAATCTTCTACGGAATCCATTTTCCATCAAAAATCTTCTACGGAATCCATTTTCCGTCGAATACTTCAAAAAATCAATTTCTTTTGCATTTATTTTATTAATCTGTTTTCGACGAAATTCTTTTTCCGTCGAAAAACTTCACAAAATCAATTTCTTTTGCATTTATTTTATTCATCCATTTTCGACGGAATTCATTTTCCGTCCAAAATCTTCGACGGAATCCATTTTCCGTCGAAAAACTTCACAAAATCAATTTCTTTTGCATTTATTTTATTCATCCATTTTCGACGGAATTCATTTTCCGTAAAAAATCTTCACAAAATCAATTTCTTTTGCATTTATTTTATTCATCCGTTTTCGACGAAATACATTTTTCGTCAAAAATCTTCAACGGAATCCATTTTTCGTCGAAAAACTTCATAAAATCAATTTCTTTTGCATTTATTTTAATCATCCATATTCGACGGAATTCATTTTCCGACAAAAATCTTCGACGGAATCTATTTTCCGTCAAAAAACTTCACAAAATCAATTTCTTTTGCATTTATTTTATTAACCCGTTTTCGATGGAATTCATTTGCCATCAAAAATTTTCGACGGAATCCATTTTCCGTCAAAAATCTTCTACGGAATCCATTTTCAGTCGAAAAACTTCACAAAATCAATTTCTTTTGCATTTATTTTATTCATCCGTTTTCGACGGAATTTGTTTTCCGTCGAAAAACATCACAAAATCAATTTATTTTGCATTTATTTTATTCATCCGTTTTCGACGGAATACATTTTTCGTCAAAAATCTTCGACAGAATACATTTTGCATCGAAAAACTTGATAAAATCAATTTCTTTTACATTTATTTTATTCATCCATTTTCGACGGAATTCATTTTCCGTCAAAAATCTTCGACGGAATACAATTTTCGTCGAAAAACTTGATAAAATCAATTTCTTTTGCATTTATTTTATTCATCCGTTTTCGGCGGAATTCATTTTCTGTCAAAAATCTTCGACGGAATCCATTTTCCATCAAAAATCTTCGCCGGAATCCATTTTCCGTCGAAAAACTTCACAAAATCAATTTTTTTTTGCATTTATTTTATTCATCCATTTTCGACGGAATACATTTTCCGTCAAAAATCTTCACAAAATCAATTTCTTTTGCATTTATTTTATTCATCCGTTTTCGACGGAATACATTTTTCGTCAAAAATCTTCAACGGAATCCATTTTCCGTCGAAAAACTTCACAAAATCAATTTCTTTTGCATTTATTTTATTCATCCGTTTTCGACGGAATTCATTTTCCGTCAAAAATCTTCACAAAATCAATTTCTTTTGCATTTATTTTATTCATCCGTTTTCGACGGAATACATTTTTCGTCAAAAATCTTCAACGGAATCCATTTTTCGTCGAAAAACTTCATAAAATCAATTTCTTTTGCATTTATTTTATTCATCCGTTTTCGATGGAATTCATTTTCCGTCAAAAATCTTCGACGAAATCCATTTTCTGTCAAAAATCTTCTACGGAATCCATTTTCCGTCGAAAAACTTCACAAAATCAATTTCTTTTGTATTTATTTTAGTCATCCGTTTTCGACGGAATACTTTTTTCGTCAAAAATCTTCGACGGAATCCATTTTTTGTCGAAAAACTTCATAAAATCAATTTCATTTGCATTTTTTTTATTTATCCATTTTCGACGGAATTCATTTTCCGTCAAAAATCTTCGACGGAATCCATTTTCCGTCGAAAAACTTCACACATTCAATTTCTTTTGCATTTATTTTATTCATCCGTTTTCGACGGAATTCATTTTCCGTCAAAAATCTTCATAAAATCAATTTCTTTTGCATTTATTTTATTAATCCGATTTCGACGGAATACATTTTTCGTCAAAAATCTTCGACGGAATTCATTTTCCATCGAAAATCTTCATAAAATCAATTTCTTTTGCATTTATTTTATTCGTCCATTTTCGACGGAATTCATTTTCCGTCCAAAATCTTCGACGGAATCCATTTTCCGTCGAAAAACTTCACAAAATCAATTTCTTTTGCATTTATTTTATTCATCCATTTTCGACGGAATTCATTTTCCGTCAAAAATCTTCACAAAATCAATTTCTTTTGCATTTATTTTATTCATCCGTTTTCGACGGAATACATTTTTCATCAAAAATCTTTAACGGAATCCATTTTTCGTCGAAAAACTTCATAAAATCAATTTCTTTTGCATTTATTTTATTCATCCATTTTCGACGGAATTCATTTTCCGTCAAAAATCTTCGACGGAATCTATTTTCCGTCGAATAACTTCACAAAATCAATTTCTTTTGCATTTATTTTATTCATCCATTTTCGA
Source organism: Gastrolobium villosum (assembly GCA_032173675.1). Classification (NCBI taxonomy): domain Eukaryota; kingdom Viridiplantae; phylum Streptophyta; class Magnoliopsida; order Fabales; family Fabaceae; genus Gastrolobium; species Gastrolobium villosum. Next base: position 2,523 of record JAVKPL010002310.1, read on the forward strand.
CGGAATTCATTTTCCGTCAAAAATCTTCGACGGAATCCATTTTGCGTCGAAAAACTCACAAAATTAATTTTCTTTGCATTTATTTTATTAATCCGTTTTCGACGAAATCCGTTTTCCTCAAAAATTTTCCGTCGAAAAACTTCAAAATCAATTTCTTTTGCATTTATTTTATTCATCCGTTTTCGACGGAATACATTTTCCGTCAAAAATCTTCGACGGAATCCATTTTTCGTCGAAAAACTTCATAAAATCAATTTCTTTTGCATTTATTTTATTCATTCATTTTCGACGGAATTCATTTTCCGTCCAAAATCTTCGACGGAATCCATTTTCCGTCGAAAAACTTCACAAAATCAATTTCTTTTGCATTTATTTTATTCATCCATTTTCGACGGAATTCATTTTCCGTCAAAAATCTTCACAAAATCAATTTCTTTTGCATTTATTTTATTCATCCGTTTTCGACGGAATACATTTTTCGTCAAAAATCTTCAACGGAATCCATTTTTCGTCGAAAAACTTCATAAAATCAATTTCTTTTGCATTTATTTTAATCATCCATTTTCGACGGAATTCATTTTCCGACAAAAATCTTCGACGGAATCTATTTTCCGTCAAAAAACTTCACAAAATCAATTTCTTTTGCATTTATTTTATTCATCCATTTTCGACGGAATTCATTTTCCGTCAAAAATCTTCAACGGAATCCATTTTTCATCGAAAGACTTCATAAAATCAATTTCTTTTGCATTTATTTTATTCATTCGTTTTCGATGGAATTCATTTTCCGTCCAATATCTTCGACGAAATCCATTTTCTGTCAAAAATCTTCTACGGAATCCATTTTCCGTCGAAAAACTTCACAAAATCAATTTCTTTTGTATTTATTTTAATCATCCGTTTTCGACGGAATACTTTTTTCGTCAAAAATCTTCGACGGAATCCATTTTTTGTCGAAAAACTTCATAAAATCAATTTCTTTTGCATTTATTTTATTTATCCATTTTCGACGGAATTCATTTTCCGTCAAAAATCTTCGACGGAATCCATTTTCCGTCGAAAAACTTCACACATTCAATTTCTTTTGCATTTATTTTCTTCTTCCGTTTTCGACGGAATTCATTTTCCGTCAAAAATCTTCATAAAATCAATTTCTTTTGCATTTATTTTATTAATCCGATTTCGACGGAATACATTTTTCGTCAAAAATCTTCGACGGAATTCATTTTCCATCGAAAATCTTCATAAAATCAATTTCTTTTGCATTTATTTTATTCGTCCATTTTCGACGGAATTCATTTTCCGTCCAAAATCTTCGACGGAATCCATTTTCCGTCGAAAAACTTCACAAAATCAATTTCTTTTGCATTTATTTTATTCATCCATTTTCGACGGAATTCATTTTCCGTCAAAAATCTTCACAAAATCAATTTCTTTTGCATTTATTTTATTCATCCGTTTTCGACGGAATACATTTTTCGTCAAAAATCTTTAACGGAATCCATTTTTCGTCGAAAAACTTCATAAAATCAATTTCTTTTGCATTTATTTTATTCATCCATTTTCGACGCAATTCATTTTCCGTCAAAAATCTTCGACGGAATCTATTTTCCGTCGAATAACTTCACAAAATCAATTTCTTTTGCATTTATTTTATTCATCCATTTTCGACGGAATTCATTTTCCGTCAAAAATCTTCGACGGAATCCATTTTGCATCGAAAAACTCACAAAATTAATTTTCTTTGCATTTATTTTATTAATCCGTTTTCGACGAAATCCTTTTTCCGTCGAAAAACTTCACAATCAATTTCTTTTGCATTTATTTTAGTCATCCGTTTTCGACGGAATACATTTTTCGTCAAAAATCTTCGACGGAATCCATTTTTCGACGAAAAACTTCATAAAATCAATTTCTTTTGCATTTATTTTATTCATTCATTTTCGACGGAATTCATTTTCCGTCAAAAATCTTCGACGGAATCCATTTTCCGTCGAAAAACATCACAAAATCAATTTCTTTTGCATTTATTTTATTCATCCATTTTCGACGGAATTCATTTTCCGTCAAAAATCTTCACAAAATCAATTTCTTTTGCATTTATTTTATTCATCCGTTTTCGACGGAATTCATTTTCCGTCAAAAATCTTCGACGGAATCTATTTTCCGTCGAATAACTTCACAAAATCAATTTCTTTTGCATTTATTTTATTCATCCATTTTCGACGGAATTCATTTTCCGTCAAAAATCTTCGACGGAATCCATTTTGCATCGAAAAACTCACAAAATTAATTTTCTTTGCATTTATTTTATTAATCCGTTTTCGACGAAATCCTTTTTCCGTCGAAAAACTTCACAATCAATTTCTTTTGCATTTATTTTAGTCATCCGTTTTCGACGGAATACATTTTTCGTCAAAAATCTTCGACGGAATCCATTTTTCGACGAAAAACTTCATAAAATCAATTTCTTTTGCATTTATTTTATTCATTCATTTTCGACGGAATTCATTTTCCGTCCAAAATCTTCGACGGAATCCATTTTCCGTCGAAAAACTTCACAAAATCAATTTCTTTTGCATTTATTTTATTCATCCATTTTCGACGGAATTCATTTTCCGTCAAAAATCTTCACAAAATCAATTTCTTTTGCATTTATTTTATTCATCCGTTTTCGACGGAATACATTTTTCGTCAAAAATCTTCAACGGAATCCATTTTTCGTCGAAAAACTTCATAAAATCAATTTCTTTTGCATTTATTTTAATCATCCATTTTCGACGGAATTCATTTTCCGACAAAAATCTTCGACGGAATCTATTTTCCGTCAAAAAACTTCACAAAATCAATTTCTTTTGCATTTATTTTATTCATCCATTTTCGACGGAATTCATTTTCCGTCAAAAATCTTCAACGGAATCCATTTTTCATCGAAAGACTTCATAAAATCAATTTCTTTTGCATTTATTTTATTCATCCGTTTTCGATGGAATTCATTTTCCGTCAAAAATCTTCGACGAAATCCATTTTCCGTCAAAAATCTTCTACGGAATCCATTTTCCGTCGAAAAACTTCACAAAATCAATTTCTTTTGTATTTATTTTAGTCATCCGTTTTCGACGGAATACTTTTTTCGTCAAAAATCTTCGACGGAATCCATTTTTTGTCGAAAAACTTCATAAAATCAATTTCATTTGCATTTATTTTATTTATCGATTTTCGACGGAATTCATTTTCCATCAAAAATCTTCGACGGAATCCATTTTCCGTCGAAAAACTTCACACATTCAATTTCTTTTGCATTTATTTTATTCATCCGTTTTCGACGGAATTCATTTTCCGTCAAAAATCTTCATAAAATCAATTTCTTTTGCATTTATTTTATTAATCCGTTTTCGACGGAATGCATTTTTCGTCAAAAATCTTCGACGGAATTCATTTTCCATCGAAAATCTTCATAAAATCAATTTCTTTTGCATTTATTTTATTCGTCCATTTTCGACGGAATTCATTTTCCGTCCAAAATCTTCGACGGAATCCATTTTCCGTCGAAAAACTTCACAAAATCAATTTCTTTTGCATTTATTTTATTCATCCATTTTCGACGGAATTCATTTTTCGTCAAAAATCTTCACAAAATCAATTTCTTTTGCATTTATTTTATTCATCCGTGTTCGACGGAATACATTTTTCGTCAAAAATCTTTAACGGAATCCATTTTTCGTCGAAAAACTTCAGAAAATCAATTTCTTTTGCATTTATTTTAATCATCCATTTTCGACGGAATTCATTTTCCGAAAAAAATCTTCGACGGAATCTATTTTCCGTCAAAAAACTTCACAAAATCAATTTCTTTTGCATTTATTTTATTCATCCATTTTCGACGGAATTCATTTTCCGTCAAAAATCTTCGACGGAATCCATTTTGCATCGAAAAACTCACAAAATTAATTTTCTTTGCATTTATTTTATTAATCCGACGAAATCCATTTTCCGTCAAAAAACTTCACAAAATCAATTTCTTTTGCATTTATCTTATTAATCCGTTTTCGACGGAAAACATTTTTCGTCAAAAATCTTCGACGGAATCCATTTTGCGTCGAAAAACTTCGTAAAGTCAATTTCTTTTGCATTTATTTTATTCATCCGTTTTCGACGGAATTCATTTTCCGTCAAAAATCTTCTACGGAATCCATTTTCCATCAAAAATCTTCTACGGAATCCATTTTCCGTCGAATACTTCAAAAAATCAATTTCTTTTGCATTTATTTTATTATTCCGTTTTCGACGAAATTCCTTTTCTGTCGAAAAACTTCACAAAATCAATTTCTTTTGCATTTATTTTATTCATCCATTTTCGACGGAATTCATTTTCCGTCAAAAATCTTCGACGGAATCCATTTTCCGTCGAAAAACTTCACAAAATCAATTTCTTTTGCATTTATTTTATTCATCCTTTGTCGGTGAAATTCATTTTTCGTAAAAAATCTTCGACGGAATCCATTTTCCGTCGAAAAACTTCCCAAAATCAATTTCTTTTCATTTATTTTATTCATCCGTTTTCGACGGAATTCATTTTCCGTCAAAAATCTTCGACGGAATCCATTTTCCATCAAAAATCTTCTTCGGAATCCATTTTCCGTCGAAAATCTTCAAAAAATCAATTTCTTTTACTTTTATTTTATTAATCCATGTCCGACGGAATTCATTTTCCGTTGAAAAACTTCACAAAATAAATTTCTTTTTCACTAATTTAATTCATTCATTTTGGACAAAAATCTTCGACGGAATCCATTTTCCGTCGAAAAACTTCACAAAATCAATTTCTTTTGCATTTATTTTATTCATCCATTTTCGACGGAATACATTTTCCGTAAAAAATCTTCGACAGAATCCATTTTCCGTCGAAAAACTTCACAAAATCAATTTCTTTTGCATTTATTTTATTCATACGTTTTCGATGGAATTCATTTTCCGTCAAAAATCTTCGATGGAATCCATTTTCCGTCGAAAAACTGCACATAATCAATTTCTTTTGCATTTACTTTATTCATCTGTTTTCTTCGAAATTTGTTTTCTGTCGAAAAACTTCACAAAATCAATTTCTTTTGAATTTATTTTATTCATCCGTTTTCGAAGGAATCCGTTTTACGTCGAAAAACTTCATAAAATCAATTTCTTTTGCATTTATTTTATTCATCCATTTTCGACGGAATTCATTTTCCGTCAAAAATCTTCGACGGAATCCATTTTCCATCAAAAATCTTCTACGGAATCCATTTTCCGTCGAAAAACTTCAAAAATCAATTTCTTTTACATTTATTTTATTAATCCATGTTCGACGGAATTCATTTTCCGTTGAAACACTTCACAAAATAAATTTCTTTTGCATTAATTTAATTCATACATTTTCGACGGAAAACATTTTTCGTCAAAAATCTTCGACGGAATCCATTTTGCGTCGAAAAACTTCACAAAATCAATTTCTTTTGCATTTATTTTATTCATCCGTTTTCGATGGAATTCATTTTCCGTCAAAAATTTTCGACGGAATCCATTTTCCATCGAAAAACTTGCAAAATCAATTTACTTTGTATTTATTTTATTAATCTATTTTCGACGAAATTCTTTTTCCGTCGAAAAACTACACAAAATCAATTTCTTTTGTATTTATTTTAGTCATCCGTTTTCGATGGAATACTTTTTTCGTCAAAAATCTTCGACGGAATCCATTTTTCGTCGAAAAACTTCATAAAATAATTTCTTTTGCATTTATTTTATTCATCCATTTTGGACGGAATTCATTCTCCGACCAAAATCTTCGACGGAATCCATTTTCCGTCGAAAAACTTCACAAAATCAATTTCTTTTGCATTTATTTTATTAATCCATTTTCGACGAAAGTCTTTTTCCATCGAAAAACTTCACAAAATCAATTTCTTTTGCTTTTATTTTATTCATCCATTTTCGACGGAATACATTTTTAGTCAAAAATCTTCAACGGAATTCATTTTCCATCGAAAATCTTCAAAAAATCAATTTCTTTTGCATTTATTTTATTATTCCGTTTTCGACGGAATTCATTTTCCGTCCAAAATCTTCACAAAATCAATTTCTTTTGCATTTATTTTATTCATCCATTTTCGACGGAATTAATTTTCCGTCACAAATCTTCGACGGAATCCATTTTCCGTCAAAAAACTTCACAAAATCAATTTCTTTTGCAATTATTTTATTCATCCATTTTCGACGGAATTCATTTTCTGTCAAAAATCTTCGACGGAATCCATTTTCCGTCGAAAAACTTCGCAAAATCAATCTCTTTTGCATTTATTTTATTCATCCGTTTTCGACGGAATTCATTTTCCGTCAAAAAATTTCACAAAATCAATTTCTTTTGCATTTATCTTATTAATCCGTTTTCGACGGAAAACATTTTTCGTCAAAAATCTTCGACGAAATCTATTTTGCGTCGAAAAACTTCATAGAGTCAATTTCTTTTGCATTTATTTTAATCATCCATTTTCGACGGAATTCATTTTCCGACAAAAATCTTCGACGGAATCTATTTTCCGTCAAAAAACTTCACAAAATCAATTTCTTTTGCATTTATTTTATTCATCCATTTTCGACGGAATTCATTTTCCGTCAAAAATCTTCAACGGAATCCATTTTTCATCGAAAGACTTCATAAAATCAATTTCTTTTGCATTTATTTTATTCATCCGTTTTCGATGGAATTCATTTTCCGTCAAAAATCTTCGATGAAATCCATTTTCCGTCAAAAATCTTCTACGGAATCCATTTTCCGCCGAAAAACTTCACAAAATCAATTTCTTTTGTATTTATTTTAGTCATCCGTTTTCGACGGAATACTTTTTTCGTCAAAAATCTTCGACGGAATCCATTTTTTGTCGAAAAACTTCATAAAATCAATTTCATTTGCATTTATTTTATTTATCCATTTTCGACGGAATTCATTTTCCGTCAAAAATCTTCGACGGAATCCATTTTCCGTCGAAAAACTTCACACATTCAATTTCTTTTGCATTTATTTTATTCATCCGTTTTCGACGGAATTCATTTTCCGTCAAAAATCTTCATAAAATCAATTTCTTTTGCATTTATTTTATTAATCCGTTTTCGACGGAATCCATTTTTCGTCAAAAATCTTCGACGGAATTCATTTTCCATCGAAAATCTTCATAAAATCAATTTCTTTTGCATTTATTTTATTCGTCCATTTTCGACGGAATTCATTTTCCGTCCAAAATCTTCGACGGAATCCATTTTCCGTCGAAAAACTTCACAAAATCAATTTCTTTTGCATTTATTTTATTCATCCATTTTCGACGGAATTCATTTTTCGTCAAAAATCTTCACAAAATCAATTTCTTTTGCATTTATTTTATTCATCCGTTTTCGACGGAATACATTTTTCGTCAAAAATCTTTAACGGAATCCATTTTTCGTCGAAAAACTTCATAAAATCAATTTCTTTTGCATTTATTTTATTCATCCATTTTCGACGGAATTCATTTTCCGTCAAAAATCTTCGACGGAATCTATTTTCCGTCGAATAACTTCACAAAATCAATTTCTTTTGCAATTATTTTATTCATCCATTTTCGACGGAATTCATTTTCCGTCAAAAATCTTCGACGGAATCCATTTTGCGTCGAAAAACTCACAAAATTAATTTTCTTTGCATTTATTTTATTAATCTGTTTTCGACGAAATCCTTTTTCCGTCGAAAAACTTCACAAAATCAATTTCTTTTGCATTTATCTTATTAATCCGTTTTCGACGGAAAACATTTTTCGTCAAAAATCTTCGACGAAATCTATTTTGCGTCGAAAAACTTCATAAAGTCAATTTCTTTTGCATTTATTTTATTCATCTGTTTTCGACGGAATTCATTTTCCGTCAAAAATCTTCATAAAATCAATTTCTTTTGGAATTCATTTTCCATCAAAAATCTTCTACGGAATCCATTTTCCGTCGAATACTTCAAAAAATCAATTTCTTTTGCATTTATTTTATTATTCTGTTTTCGACGAAATTCCTTTTCTGTCGAAAAACTTCACAAAATCAATTTCTTTTGCATTTATTTTATTCATCCATTTTCGACGGAATTCATTTTCCGTCAAAAATCTTCGACGGAATCCATTTTCCGTCGAAAAACTTCCCAAAATCAATTTCTTTTGCTTTTATTTTATTCATCCATTTTCGACGGAATTCATTTTCTGTCAAAAATCTTCGACGGAATCCATTTTCCGTCGAAAAACTTCGCAAAATCAATCTCTTTTGCATTTATTTTATTCATCCGTTTTCGACGGAATTCATTTTCCGTCAAAAATTTTCACAAAATCAATTTCTTTTGCATTTATCTTATTAATCCATTTTCGACGGAAAACATTTTTTGTCAAAAATCTTCGACGAAATCTATTTTGCGTCGAAAAACTTCATAAAGTCAATTTCTTTTGCATTTATTTTATTCATCCGTTTTCGACGGAATTCATTTTCTGTCAAAAATCTTCGACGGAATCCAATTTCCCTCAAAAATCTTCTACGGAATCCATTTTCCGTCGAAAAACTTCATAAAATCAATTTCTTTTGCATTTATTTTATTCATCCATTTTCGACGGAATTCATTTTCCGTCCAAAATCTTCGACGGAATCCATTTTGCGTCGAAAAACTCACAAAATTAATTTTCTTTGCATTTATTTTATTAATCCGTTTTCGACGAAATCCTTTTTCCGTCGAAAAACTTCACAATCAATTTCTTTTGCATTTATTTTAGTCATCCGTTTTCGACGGAATACATTTTTCGTCAAAAATCTTCGACGGAATCCATTTTTCGACGAAAAACTTCATAAAATCAATTTCTTTTGCATTTATTTTATTCATTCATTTTCGACGGAATTCATTTTCCGTCCAAAATCTTCGACGGAATCCATTTTCCGTCGAAAAACTTCACAAAATCAATTTCTTTTGCATTTATTTTATTCATCCATTTTCGACGGAATTCATTTTCCGTCAAAAATCTTCACAAAATCAATTTCTTTTGCATTTATTTTATTCATCCGTTTTCGACGGAATACATTTTTCGTCAAAAATCTTCAACGGAATCCATTTTTCGTCGAAAAACTTCATAAAATCAATTTCTTTTGCATTTATTTTAATCATCCATTTTCGACGGAATTCATTTTCCGACAAAAATCTTCGACGGAATCTATTTTCCGTGAAAAAACTTCACAAAATCAATTTCTTTTGCATTTATTTTATTCATCCATTTTCGACGGAATTCATTTTCCGTCAAAAATCTTCAACGGAATCCATTTTTCATCGAAAGACTTCATAAAATCAATTTCTTTTGCATTTATTTTATTCATCCGTTTTCGATGGAATACATTTTCCGTCATCTTCGACGAATCCATTTTCGTCGAAAAAATTCATAAAATCAATTTCTTTTGCATTTATTTCATTCATCTATTTTCGACGTAATCCGTTTTCCGTCAAAAAACTTCCCAAAATGAATTTCTTTTCCCTTTATCTTATTCATCCATTTTCGACGGAAATCCTTTTGCGTCAAAAATCTTCGACGGAATCCATTTTGCGTCGAAAAACTTCACAAAATCAATTTCTTTTGCATTTATTTTATTCATCCGTTTTCGATGGAATTCATTTTCCGTCAAAAATCTTCGACGGAATCCATTTTCCATCGAAAAACTTGCAAAATCAATTTCCTTTGTATTTATTTTATTAATCTATTTTCGACGAAATTCTTTTTCCGTCGAAAAACTTCACAAAATCAATTTCTTTTGTATTTATTTTAGTCATCCGTTTTCGATGGAATACTTTTTTCGTCAAAAATCTTCGACGGAATCCATTTTTTGTCGAAAAACTTCATAAAATCAATTTCTTTTGCATTTATTTTATTTATCGATTTTCGACGGAATTCATTTTCCATCAAAAATCTTCGACGGAATCCATTTTCCGTCGAAAAACTTCACACATTCAATTTCTTTTGCATTTATTTTATTCATCCGTTTTCGACGGAATTCATTTTCCATCGAAAATCTTCATAAAATCAATTTCTTTTGCATTTATTTTATTAATCCATTTTCGACGGAATACATTTTTCGTCAAAAATCTTCAACGGAATTCATTTTCCGTCGAAAATCTTCATAAAATCAATTTCTTTTGCATTTATTTTATTCATCCATTTTCGACGGAATCCATTTTCCGTCGAAAATCTTCACAAAATCAATTTCTTTTGCATTTATTTTATTCATCCGTTTTCGACGGAATACATTTTTCGTCAAAAATCTTCAACGGAATCCATTTTTCGTCGAAAAACTTCATAAAATCAATTTCTTTTGCATTTATTTTAATCATCCATTTTCGACGGAATTCATTTTCCGACAAAAATCTTCGACGGAATCTATTTTCCGTCAAAAAACTTCACAAAATCAATTTCTTTTGCATTTATTTTATTCATCCATTTTCGACGGAATTCATTTTCCGTCAAAAATCTTCACAAAATCAATTTCTTTTGCATTTATTTTATTCATCCGTTTTCGACGGAATACATTTTTCGTCAAAAATCTTCAACGGAATCCATTTTTCGTCGAAAAACTTCATAAAATCAATTTCTTTTGCATTTATTTTAATCATCCATTTTCGACGGAATTCATTTTCCGACAAAAATCTTCGACGGAATCTATTTTCTGTCAAAAAACTTCACAAAATCAATTTCTTTTGCATTTATTTTATTCATCCATTTTCGACGGAATTCATTTTCCGTCAAAAATCTTCAACGGAATCCATTTTTCATCGAAAGACTTCATAAAATCAATTTCTTTTGCATTTATTTTATTCATCCGTTTTCGATGGAATTCATTTTCCGTCAAAAATCTTCGACGAAATCCATTTTCCGTCAAAAATCTTCTACGGAATCCATTTTCCGTCGAAAAACTTCACAAAATCAATTTCTTTTGTATTTATTTTAGTCATCCGTTTTCGACGGAATACTTTTTTCGTCAAAAATCTTCGACGGAATCCATTTTTTGTCGAAAAACTTCATAAAATCAATTTCATTTGCATTTATTTTATTTATCCATTTTCGACGGAATTCATTTTCCGTCAAAAATCTTCGACGGAATCCATTTTCCGTCGAAAAACTTCACACATTCAATTTCTTTTGCATTTATTTTATTCATCCGTTTTCGACGGAATTCATTTTCCGTCAAAAATCTTCATAAAATCAATTTCTTTTGCATTTATTTTATTAATCCGTTTTCGACGGAATACATTTTTCGTCAAAAATCTTCGACGGAATTCATTTTCCATCGAAAATCTTCATAAAATCAATTTCTTTTGCATTTATTTTATTCGTCCATTTTCGACGGAATTCATTTTCCGTCCAAAATCTTCGACGGAATCCATTTTCCGTCGAAAAACTTCACAAAATCAATTTCTTTTGCATTTATTTTATTCATCCATTTTCGACGGAAATTTTCCGTCGAAAAACTTCACAAAATCAATTTCTTTTGCATTTATTTTATTCATCCATTTTCGACGGAATACATTTTTCGTCAAAAATCTTCAACGGAATCCATTTTCCGTCGAAAAACTTCATAAAATCAATTTCTTTTGCATTTATTTTATTCATCCATTTTCGACGGAATTCATTTTCCGTCGTAAAACTTCACAAAATCAATTTCTTTTGCATTTATTTTATTCATCCATTTTCGACGGAATTCATTTTCCGTCAAAAATCTTCGACGGAATCCATTTTCCGTCGAAAAACTTCACAAAATCAATTTCTTTTGCATTTATTTTATTCATCCATTTTCGACGGAATTCATTTTCCGTCAAAAATCTTCGACGGAATCCATTTTCCGTCGAAAAACTTCACAAAATCAATTTCTTTTGCATTTATTTTATTCATCCGTTTTCGACGGAATTCATTTTTCCGTCAAAAATCTTCACAAAATCAATTTCTTTTGCATTTATTTTATTCATCCGTTTTCGACGGAAAACATTTTTCGTCAAAAATATTCGACGGAATCTATTTTCGTCGAAAAACTTCATAAAATCAATTTCTTTTGCATTTATTTTAATCATCCATTTTCGACGGAATTCATTTTCCGACAAAAATCTTCGACGGAATCTATTTTCCGTCAAAAAACTTCACAAAATCAATTTCTTTTGCATTTATTTTATTCATCCATTTTCGACGGAATTCATTTTCCGTCAAAAATCTTCAACGGAATCCATTTTTCATCGAAAGACTTCATAAAATCAATTTCTTTTGCATTTATTTTATTCATCCGTTTTCGATGGAATTCATTTTCCGTCAAAAATCTTCGACGAAATCCATTTTCCGTCAAAAATCTTCTACGGAATCCATTTTCCGTCGAAAAACTTCACAAAATCAATTTCTTTTGTATTTATTTTAGTCATCCGTTTTCGACGGAATACTTTTTTCGTCAAAAATCTTCGACGGAATCCATTTTTTGTCGAAAAACTTCATAAAATCAATTTCATTTGCATTTATTTTATTTATCCATTTTCGACGGAATTCATTTTCCGTCAAAAATCTTCGACGGAATCCATTTTCCGTCGAAAAACTTCACACATTCAATTTCTTTTGCATTTATTTTATTCATCCGTTTTCGACGGAATTCATTTTCCGTCAAAAATCTTCATAAAATCAATTTCTTTTGCATTTATTTTATTAATCCATTTTCGACGGAATCCATTTTTCGTCAAAAATCTTCGACGGAATTCATTTTCCATCGAAAATCTTCATAAAATCAATTTCTTTTGCATTTATTTTATTCGTCCATTTTCGACGGAATTCATTTTCCGTCCAAAAATCTTCGACGGAATCCATTTTCCGTCGAAAAACTTCACAAAATCAATTTCTTTTGCATTTATTTTATTCATCCATTTTCGACGGAATCATTTTCCGTCGAAAAACTTCACAAAATCAATTTCTTTTGCATTTATTTTATTCATCCATTTTCGACGGAATACATTTTTCGTCAAAAATCTTTAACGGAATCTATTTTCCGTCGAAAAACTTCATAAAATCAATTTCTTTTGCATTTATTTTATTCATCCATTTTCGACGGAATTCATTTTCCGTCAAAAATCTTCACAAAATCAATTTCTTTTGCAAAAATTTTATTCATCATTTTCGACGAATTATATTTTCGTCAAAAATCTTCGACGGAATCCATTTTCCGTCGAAAAACTTCACAAAATCAATTTCTTTTGCATTTATTTTATTCATCCATTTTCGACGGAATTCATTTTCGTCAAAAATCTTCACAAAATCAATTTCTTTTGCATTTATTTTATTCATCCGTTTTCGACACAAAATCAATTTTTTTGCGTCAAAAATCTTCAACGGAATCCATTTTTCGTCGAAAAACTTCATAAAATCAATTTCTTTTGCATTTATTTTAATCATCCATTTTCGACGGAATTCATTTTCCGACAAAAATCTTCGACGGAATCTATTTTCCGTCAAAAAACTTCACAAAATCAATTTCTTTTGCATTTATTTTATTCATCCATTTTCGACGGAATTCATTTTCCGTCAAAAATCTTCAACGGAATCCATTTTTCATCGAAAGACTTCATAAAATCAATTTCTTTTGCATTTATTTTATTCATCCGTTTTCGATGGAATTCATTTTCCGTCAAAAATCTTCGACGAAATCCATTTTCCGTCAAAAATCTTCTACGGAATCCATTTTCCGTCGAAAAACTTCACAAAATCAATTTCTTTTGTATTTATTTTAGTCATCCGTTTTCGACGGAATACTTTTTTCGTCAAAAATCTTCGACGGAATCCATTTTTTGTCGAAAAACTTCATAAAATCAATTTCATTTGCATTTATTTTATTTATCCATTTTCGACGGAATTCATTTTCCGTCAAAAATCTTCGACGGAATCCATTTTCCGTCGAAAAACTTCACACATTCAATTTCTTTTGCATTTATTTTATTCATCCGTTTTCGACGGAATTCATTTTCCGTCAAAAATCTTCATAAAATCAATTTCTTTTGCATTTATTTTATTAATCCGTTTTCGACGGAATCCATTTTTCGTCAAAAATCTTCGACGGAATTCATTTTCCATCGAAAATCTTCATAAAATCAATTTCTTTTGCATTTATTTTATTCGTCCATTTTCGACGGAATTCATTTTCCGTCCAAAATCTTCGACGGAATCCATTTTCCGTCGAAAAACTTCACAAAATCAATTTCTTTTGCATTTATTTTATTCATCCATTTTCGACGGAATTCATTTTCCGTCAAAAATCTTCACAAAATCAATTTCTTTTGCATTTATTTTATTCATCCGTTTTCGACGGAATACATTTTTCGTCAAAAATCTTTAACGGAATCCATTTTTCGTCGAAAAACTTCATAAAATCAATTTCTTTTGCATTTATTTTATTCATCCATTTTCGACGGAATTCATTTTCCGTCAAAAATCTTCGACGGAATCTATTTTCCGTCGAATAACTTCACAAAATCAATTTCTTTTGCATTTATTTTATTCATCCATTTTCGACGGAATTCATTTTCCGTCAAAAATCTTCGACGGAATCCATTTTGCGTCGAAAAACTCACAAAATTAATTTTCTTTGCATTTATTTTATTAATCCGTTTTCGACGAAATCCTTTTTCCGTCGAAAAACTTCACAAAATCAATTTCTTTTGCATTTATTTTATTCATCCGTTTTCGACGGAATACATTTTTCGTCAAAAATCTTCGACGGAATCCATTTTTCCGTCGAAAAAATTCACAAAATCAATTTCTTTTGCATTTATTTTATTCATCCGTTTTCGACGGAACGGAATCATTTTCCATCAAAAATCTTCGACGGAATCCATTTTCCGTCGAAAAACTTCACAAAATCAACGTCAAAAACTTCACAAAATCAATTTCTTTTGCATTTATTTTATTCATCCATTTTCGACGGAATTCATTTTTCGTCAAAAATCTTCGACGGAATCCATTTTCCGTCGAAAAACTTCACAAAATCAATTTCTTTTGCATTTATTTTATTCATCCATTTTCGACGGAATTCATTTTCCGTCAAAAATCTTCGACGGAATCCATTTTCCGTCGAAAAACTTCACAAAATCAATTTCTTTTGCATTTATTTTATTATCCGTTTTCGACGGAATTCATTTTCCGTCAAAATTTTTCACAAAATCAATTTCTTTTGCATTTATTTTATTAATCCATTTTCGACGGAAATCATTTTTCATCAAAAATCTTCGACGAAATCCATTTTGCGTCGAAAAACTTCATAAAATCAATTTCTTTTGCATTTATTTTATTCATCCATTTTCGACGGAATTCATTTTCCGTCAAAAATCTTCGACGGAATCCATTTTCCCTTTTCAAAAATTTCTACAAAATCAATTTCTTTTCAAAATTAAAATCATTTCTTTTGCATTTAATTTATTATCCATTTCAAAAACTGAAATCCATTTTTTTGCAAAAATCTTCGACGGAATCCATTTTCCGTCGAAAAACTTCACAAAATTAATTTTTTTGCATTTATTTTATTAATCCGTTTTCGACGAAATCCTTTTTCCGTCGAAAAACTTCACAAAATCAATTTCTTTTGCATTTATTTTATTCATCCGTTTTCGACGGAATACATTTTTCGTCAAAAATCTTCGACGGAATCCATTTTTCGACGAAAAACTTCATAAAATCAATTTCTTTTGCATTTATTTTATTCATTCATTTTCGACGGAATTCATTTTCCGTCAAAAATCTTCGATGGAATCCATTTTCCGTCGAAAAACTTCACAAAATCAATTTCTTTTGCATTTATTTTATTCATCCATTTCGACGGAATTCATTTTCCGTCAAAAATCTTCACAAAATCAATTTCTTTTGCATTTATTTTATTCATCCGTTTTCGACGGAATACATTTTTCGTCAAAAATCTTCAACGGAATCCATTTTTCGTCGAAAAACTTCATAAAATCAATTTCTTTTGCATTTATTTTAATCATCCATTTTCGACGGAATTCATTTTCCGACAA
>JAVKPL010002311.1:0-18230 GCA_032173675.1 Gastrolobium villosum
TTGATGTAAGAAAAGGAATGTGATAAAAGAAAAATTTTCCCGTAATTTAATTAACCCAATCACTGTGATTGTAACTGCGCTTAATATCATAATCAATGTTAACAATACCGGTGTACAACGGGTTGTTACATTTTATGGTATCAGATCAGTTTTGTGAGGGAAACTCTGATTGTTTGTTTATGTTGTATCTTGTGTGCCATAGCTATCTGTGAACTATTTATGATTAATGTATATGTGATTCCTCAGTGTGGGTCTGATCAACTCATTCCTTTGTGTTACATGTACAGATATCATGAGTAGGGCGCGAGGTCGCCGTGGGGTACGTGGTGCAGGTCCTTTGCCACCGGATCCGGTCACTGCAGTCCTGAATGCTCTGCAGGCGGAGACGGCTGCAAATAGAAACATGACTGAAAACCTGATGAAGACTAATCAGGATATGATGCAGGCCTTTATGGCTGAGATGAGGGCCGATAGAGATCGTCCTAGGAGGGATAATTCACCTCCACACACGGCTACGGTGACTCCTACACCGACGCCATCTGTTACTCCTCAACAGGGGGAGAGTGGGGCTAGTCATCACACTGGTGAGGCTAGTCATCATACTACTACTGACCCTAGCTATGTTCCTGATCCGTCATCTGTTGCCCAATCTACTGGGGCAGCGGGGCAGGTGCTTGATAATGCTGATGATGAGCGTAGGCTCATATCTTTTAGGAAACATAAGCCACCCGCATTTCTGGGGTCAAGGGACCCGAAGGAGGTTACTGCTTGGTTGAGGGGAATGGACAAGATTTTTCAGGTGATGAGATGCCAAGATCCGCAGAAATTATTGTATTCTGTTTATATGCTGGAGGGTGATGCCCAGGAGTGGTGGGACAATGTGTCTCGCCCATTTGTTATTCAGGGTGAGGTTATTTCTTGGACGATGTTCGAAGGTCTGTTTCATGAAGAATATTTTCCCCGTGACGTTCGGGAGGCAAAGCAAGGTGAATTTGATAATTTGGTACAGGGAGTCATGACTGTAGATGCCTATGTGGCAAAATTTAATGAGCTTGTGAAATTTGCAAACTATGGAGGTACTCTACCTACTCCGGAATTCTTGTCAGCTAAATTTCAAAGAGGGCTGAGTGAGAAGATTGCTAAGAGGATGTCTAATACAGCAGTGAGAAACTTTGCTGACTTGGTGACCCAATGCAAGAGGGTCGAGACTGTTTATGGGAGGTATCCAAAATCGGATAAGGTAAAAGAGCAAGATGTTAAGAGGACACCTGGTCCTTCTGGAAATGCTAATAGAGGAGGTTTCAATAATAACAACAGGGGTAGGGGTTGCATGTAAGGCAGCCTCCTGGTCAATTCAAGAGGGGTGGAAATACTGGTGGTGGTGGTGCTGCGGACAGATATTTTACCCCACGATGTGGGAAGTGTGGGAAATACCACAAAGGTGTATGTGGTGCTGGTCCGTTGTCATGTTTTAAGTGTGGTCGGAATGGCCACTTTGCTAGGGAATGTCCATCTTCTTCGGGGCAGGCTGCGAATCTGCAGGCCTTGCCGCCAGCTACTACTACTGCTACTCCTACTGCTGCTGTTCCTACTGTGGGACGAGTATATACTACAAATGCGCAACATACCGAAAAGGCTCCGAATTTAGTTAAAGGTATAATTTTCCTGTCTAATGTTGATTTGTCTGTATTATTTGATTCGGGAGCAACGCATTCATTTGTGGCGGACTATGTGGCTAAGGCGTTGGACTTAAAGGTAACACGGATGGTTCCTCCGATGCGTATTACTACCGCTACAGGAGAGGTTAGTGAATCGTCTTGGATTTGTGAAGATGTGAAGTTCACCTACTTAGGCAGGGGTTATACCATTGATTTAATTATCTTACCCCTGGCCTCTGTCAATTTGATTTTGGGGATGGATTGGTTGTCTCGGAACTGCGCAATGATTGATTGCTGCGGGAAGAGGTTGTTGTTATCTCACGAGAGACCGACTGTTTGTCCGTCTTTGTATTTGTCTGTAAGTCAAACTGTGAAAGCCTTGAAGGCTGGAGATTTGGGTTATGTCCTTTTGGGCGGATTGGTGGGTGACTAAAAGGAAGAGATTTCTACTATTCCTGTTGTAAATGAGTTTGAGGATGTATTTCCTGATGAGATACCGGAATTCCCGCCTGAGAGAGAGATTGAATTCTCGATTGATTTATTGCCTGGTGTGGGGCCGATCTCCTTGGCTCCATACCGGATGTCGCCACTTGAGTTGGCCGAGTTGAAGAAACACATTGAAGAACTGTCTGCGAAGAATTTTATTAGGCCGAGTGTGTCTCCATGGGGAGCACCGGTGATATTTGTAAAGAAAAAGGATGGTAGCATGAGATTGTGCACTGACTACCGACAGCTGAATAAAGTGACTATTAAGAACCGGTACCCATTACCGCGTATTGATGATTTATTAGATCAGTTGAGGGATGCCTGTGTCTTTTCGAAGATTGATCTCCGGTCCGGATATCACCAGATTCGGATTAAACCGGAGGATGTACCAAAAACAGCTTTCCGATCCAGATATGGACATTTTGAATATCAAGTGATTCCTTTTGGGCTTACTAATGCCCCTGCGGTGTTCATGGATTATATGAACCGCATCTTTAAACCGTATTTGGACCAGTTCGTGATTGTATTTATTGATGACATCTTGATCTACTCTAAGAGTAAAAAGGAGCACATCGACCATTTGAGGACAGTGTTGCAGGTGTTGAAAGACAAGAAACTGTATGCTAAACCGTCTAAGTGTGAATTCTGGTTGTCTGAGGTGCAATTTTTGGGTCATGTTATTTCTGCAAGTGGTGTTGCAGTGGATCCAAGCAAGATTGAAGCGGTGAGTGACTGGGAACGACCTAAGACTGTGACTGAGATTAGAAGTTTTCTGGGGCTTGCTGGCTATTATCGCCGATTTATACAGGGATTTTCTGCAATGGTTCTACCGTTGACTCGATTGACACGAAAGGATACTCCTTTCGTGTGGACTCAGGAATGTGAGGACTGCTTTCTGCTACTTAAAGAGAAATTGACCACTGCTCCGGTGTTAACTCTACCTGATCCGGAGGGTGAGTTTGTGTTATATTGCGATGCTTCTAAGAAAGGTTTAGGGAGCGTACTGATGCAGGAAGGAAAAGTGATTGCTTATGCGTCTAGGCAGTTAAGGCCACATGAAGAAAATTATCCGACGCACGACTTGGAACTGGCTGCTATTGTGTTTGCCTTGAAAATCTGGAGGCACTTTCTGTATGGGATGAAATTTGCTGTGTTCAGCGACCATAAAAGCTTGAAATATTTGTTTGATCAGAAGGAGCTGAATATGAGACAGCGTAGATGGGTTGAATTTTTGAAAGATTATGATTTTGAGCTGAAATACCACCCGGGAAAGGCTAATGTTGTGGCCGATGCATTGAGTAGGAAGTCGGTTAACTTATCTCTTATGATGATGTGGGACAATGAAGTCATTGAGCAATTCCGTGACATGAAAATAACGGATTTCTTTGCAGGGAGAATGTGTGATATGGAGTTGACTCGGATTGAGAACGAGTTGCACGAGAAGATTAAAGAGACTCAAATCCGGAATGAAAGTATAAAGTATTTGAAAGGCCATAGTGGCATATCTGTTAATGAACAGGGACTATTATTATATCAGGGCAGGATTGTTGTGCCCAAGGAACTTG
The DNA here is from genome assembly GCA_032173675.1 of Gastrolobium villosum. Taxonomy (NCBI): domain Eukaryota; kingdom Viridiplantae; phylum Streptophyta; class Magnoliopsida; order Fabales; family Fabaceae; genus Gastrolobium; species Gastrolobium villosum. Next base: position 3,710 of record JAVKPL010002311.1, read on the forward strand.
CAGAGGAAGTTATGACTGAGGCCCACAAGGGTCAATATGCTATCCACCCAGGTGCCACAAAAATGTACCAAGATTTGAAAGTTAAGTTCTGGTGGCCTGGGATGAAAAGGGATGTTGCCGAGTACGTATCTAAGTGCTTGGTGTGTCAGAAAGTGAAAATAGAGCATCAGAAACCTGCTGGATTACTTCAGCCGCTGGACATACCAGAATGGAAATGGGAGAGTATTTCAATGGATTTTGTTGTGGGATTGCCGCGAACTCAAGCTGGTTATGATTCGATTTGGGTTATTGTGGACCGACTTACGAAGTCTGCACATTTTCTACCAGTACGAGTGGATTTCACCACAGAGAAGTTGGCTACACTGTATGTAAAGGAGATTGTTAGACTCCATGGGATACCGATTAGCATTGTCAGTGATCGGGACCCGAAGTTTACTTCACGATTTTGGGGAGCTTTGCAGCAGGCTTTTGGCACTCAGCTTCGACTGAGCACTGCTTATCACCCGCAGACTGATGGTCAGACTGAGAGGACCATACAGACACTTGAGGATATGCTGAGAGCTTGCACACTGGAACAGGGTAATGCCTGGGATAGGTACTTACCATTGGTGGAATTCTCTTATAATAACAGTTTTCATTCCAGTCTGGGTATGGCACCATATGAGGTTTTGTATGGCAGGAGGTGTCGTACGCCCACTTGTTGGACTGAGGTAGGCGATAAAGAAAGGTTTGGTCCGGATTTTGTGCAGGAAACAACAGTGCAAATTGAAATGATCAGAGAAAAATTGAAACAGGCACAGAATCGGCAGAAAAGTTACTATGACAATAAGCATAGACCGCTGGAATTTGAAGAAGGTGACCACGTTTTTGTACGGTTATCTCCGGTCACAGGTGTTGGCCGTGCGTTGGGTGTGAGGAAGCTGAGTCCACGGTTCATTGGGCCATATCAAATTATTAAAAGAGTAGGATTGGTGGCCTATCAGCTTGCCTTACCCCCGCAATTATCCAATTTGCATGATGTTTTTCATGTGTCGCAGTTGCGACGTTATGTTCCGGATGAATCACATGTGGTGATACCGGATAATATTGAAATCAGGGAGAACTTGAAAACTCCCATCGGTCCTATTGCAGTATTGGATCGCAGTGAAAAGCGATTGAGAAGTAAAGTGATTCCCATGCTAAAATGAAAGTTGGTGGATTAGTGAAAATCCAAGGATTATGGCCAAGATGGGCAAAAAGGGCAAAATGGTAATTTGCCAACCGTGTGTTCTGAGGCATAAATACTGAGTTAGAGATTTCATATGACAAAAGTAATACTGGAAATGGCATCAGGGCGAAAAATTGAGTGAATAGGTAAATTTGGGAAAAATTGATGAATAGTGATTTTTAAGTGTTAAATACTGAGGTGTGAGTGTACCGATAGGTGTGAAATTTTTATCAATATTTTGGAGAAATAAAAATATGTCATGGACTGGAAAAATATGTAGATTAAGAATTCATGATCGGAATTTTTATCGGGGTTAAAGTTAGATCGCGTGTGGGACCCGTGTGACCGAAGTCACTTGGCCCCCACCCCTTTTTCTTCTTTCTTTCCTTCTCTTTTCCTTCTCTCTCGCGCGCACCCCCTGGAAGAAGAACCAAAAACACCCATTTTCTCTTCTCCTTGCCATTTCTTGAATTCTTCACCAAATCCTTTGATTTTGGTGTTGAAATCTATTGTAAACAACCTTCTAGATCCATTGGTAACACTTAGAAACCTTGAATCCATCTCTTGGCTGCGTTTTTTGGCAAAAATCAGATCCGACCCATAGTGTTCTTGGAGTTTCTTGGAGCTTTTGGTCTTCCCTTGGCTTAGTGGAACCTTGGTGGTGAGCATACACTTGATTGTGAGTATATTTGTGGTATTTTTATGGTTGAATTCATAGATATAGGAATTTATGCTCTAAACCTTTAATTTTAGATGTGTGATGATTGAGAGCCCAAATGGAAAAATGCTATTAGATGAAAAGGCCTTAGAATCATGCTTGTAAGCGAGAAATGCTATGAAAATTTTTGGTGAAAAAGTTAGGTTTTTAACTTAGGAAGATTTGAGGAATTTTCATGAAAAAAGAGTTTTGGTGTAATTTGGATTTGATGATTGTTGTAGGGTGCCTCACACGGACGTGATTGTGAAAGGTTGAATTGGAGCATACGTTTGGAACGGATTTGCTCGTATTGAGGTAAACCCTTGGAACTTGGGTTTAATCCCTAGTGTGCTCCACCACACCTAGTGGAAGGTAGTGGTTGGACTATGTGGTTATGACATTGTGTGATTGTGTGCTTGTATGCATATTGCTTGGATTTTTGTGAAAATTGTTTGGTCACTGGCCAGTTGACGTGTGTTGGGTTTGGACATCCGCTGGATCATTTCGATGGCGAAATACCAGTTGGAATGCCATGGGGTCGACTCATGGGAGCGACACCAGGATGAGCCAAACGGGGGACATCCGCCGGATAGGGCTCATGAGGAGTTCCGGTTGGGTTGGCCATGGAGTTTTCTCAACCATGGGAGAAGCTCTAGGATTGTCTCGGGAGTTATATGATGGAGTCCTTGAACATGAATCCATGTGTGGATGTTCTTGGGTTGTCTCCAGTTGGATGGTGATATTGTATTGCTTGCATATTACATGATGTCATATTTATACATTTTAGTGAGCCATGGAGTGGAGAGAGCCTCTAGCTCCATTGGTTTACTGAGATATATCCGTATATCTCACCCCGTGTTTGGGGGACCACATTTCAGGTCACTATGAGGGGAGGAGCTTCGGGCAAGAAGCCCGTATAGTGGACATTGGATTGGCATGCGATGCATTGGGATTGCATGACATTTTGGAGGAGTTATGGAGTGCACATGGCATGACATTAGTATTTTGAGACTTAGGTCATGAACATATTGCATGATGTTATATCCATGCTTTTGGTAGTGTTCATGATTGTATACTAAGTCTTGTTATTTGTTTATTATTCATGACATGGATAATTGTATATTTTGAGTGAGCATGGGACTTGTCCATTTCCACATTCATTGCCTTTGAGGTCTTGGGGATTCATGTTGTAAAAATGGTCCATATTTGTATGTAAATGGCCATTACATTGAGGACTTTGTAAATGATGTTTGATTTAAAGAAAATGCATGATGGAAGGGCCTAGAGCCTACATTAGGACATGATTATGTGTTGTGTGGAGTACCAAGGGGTTAGGGATGGATTACACAACCCTTTTGGGGCTTAAAAAGCTGTAATCTGTCATTTTTGCTGCATAGTAATCGATTACCCAAGCATGGTAATCGATTACCGTGCAACAGGGGACGAAAAATTGGCTACTGTCTTCACTGGTAATCGATTACTGAGCTTTGGTAATCGATTACCATGTGAGGGAATCGATTACCCAAAGTTGGTAATCGATTACCAGAACAGAGGAGGTCAAAATTTGGCTATTGCCTCATTTTTGACAGGTGGTAATCGATTACCACCCACTGGTAATCGATTACCACAGTGTAATTTTCGAAAATTCAGGTTTTTCTAGACTAAAAGAAAGGGGCTTAACTTGATGGGTAGAACTCCAAATGGTACGTGGTTTGAAACCACGCGTAGATAACGTAAAGGACTACAACTTGGTAAAACATGAGAGTAAGGTGGTGAGCTTAAATGAATTGAATAAAAAGAAGGATGAATGAAGTTAGCAAAATGTATGATTCCGCAAATTGCATTTACAATTATAGTGTGGTTTTAATTGATTACGGAAAAAGTATGCACCCTACAACAATCACAAAGCAGATGTAAGAAAAGGAATGTGATAAAAGAAAAATTTGCCCGTAATTTAATTAACCCAATCACTGTGATTGTAACTGCGCTTAATATCATAATCAATGTTAACAATACCGGTGTACAACGGGCTGTTACAATTTTCATCTAATAGCATTTTTCCATTTGGGCTCTCTATCATCACACATCTAAAATTAAAGACTTAGAGCATAAATTCCTAGATCTACAAAATCAACCACAAAAATACCACAAGTATACTCACAATCTAGTGTATGAACACCACCAAGGCTCCACTAAGTCAAAGGAAAACCAAAAGCTCCAAGAAACTCCAAGAACACCAATGGGTCGAATCTGTCTTGGCCAAAAAACGCAGCAAATAGATGGATTCAAGGCTTGTAAGTGTTACCAATGGCTTTAGAAGGTTGTTTACAATAGATTTCAACACCAAAATCAAGAGATTTGGTGAAGAAATGAGAAAATGGCAAAGAGATGAAGAAATGGGTGTTTTTGGGTTCTTCACTTGCAGGGGGCGCACGGGAAGAAAGAAAAATGAAGGAAAGGAAAGGGGAAAAAGGGTGGGAGGCTAAGTGACTTCGGTCACACGGGTCCCACACGCGATCTAACTTTAATCCCGATAAAAATTCCGATCATACATTCTTAATCTACATATTTTTCCAGTCCATGACATATTTTTATTTCTCCAAAATATTGATAAAAATTTCACACCTATCGGTACACTCACACCACAGTATTTAACACTTAAAAATCACTATTCATCAATTTTTCCCAAATTTGCCTATTCACTCAATTTTCCGCCCTGATTCCATTTCCAGCATTATTTTTGTAATATGAAATCTCTAACTCAGTATTTAAGCCTCAGAACACACGGCTGGTCAATTACCATTTTGCCCTTTTTGCCCATTTTGGCCATAATTCTTGGATTTTCACTAATCCACCAATTTTCCTTTCACATTATAATATAAAATGCACATTTAAATATATGAGGTGTTATATTCACCCCACCTTTTAGAAATTTTGTCCGCAAAATTAAATCATACCTGCTCGCTAACTCAGGACACAGCCAGAGAATCTCGTCCTCCCGCTCTCAAGTAGCCTCCTCAGGTGTGCGGCCTTCCCACTGAATCTTCAGCATGGGAATAACTTTACTTCTCAATCGCTTTTCACTGCGGTCCAATATTGCAATAGGACCGATGGGAGTCTTCAAGTTCTCCCTGATTTCAACATCATCCGGTATCACCACATGTGATTCATCCGGAACATAACGTCGCAACTGCGACACATGAAAGACATCATGTAAATTAGATAATTGCGGGGGTAAGGCAAGCTGATAGGCCACCAATCCTACACTTTTCATAACTTGATATGGTCCAATGAACCGTGGACTCAGCTTCCTCACACCCAACGCACGGCCAACACCTGTGACCGGAGATAACCGTACAAAAACATGGTCACCTTCCTCAAATTCCAGCGGTCTATGCTTATTGTCATAGTAGCTTTTCTGCCGATTCTGTGCCTGTTTCAATTTTTCTCTAATCATTTCAATTTGCACCGTTGTTTCCTGCACAAAATCCGGACCAAATCTTTCTTTATCGCCTACCTCAGTCCAACAAGTGGGCGTACGACACCTCCTCCCATACAATACCTCATACGGTGCCATACCCAGACTGGAATGAAAACTGTTATTATAAGAAAATTCCACCAATGGCAAGTACTTATCCCAAGCACTACCCTGTTCCAGTGTGCAAGCTCTCAGCATATCCTCAAGTGTCTGTATGGTCCTCTCAGTCTGACCATCAGTCTGCGGGTGATAAGCAGTGCTCAGTCGAAGCTGAGTGCCAAAAGCCTGCTGCAAAGCTCCCCAAAAGCGTGAAGTAAACTTCGGGTCCCGATCACTCACAATACTAATCGGTATCCCATGGAGTCTAACAATCTCCTTCACATACAGCGTAGCCAACTTCTTTGTGGTGTAATCCACTCGTACTGGTAGAAAATGTGCAGACTTCGTGAGTCGGTCAACGATAACCCAAATCGAATCGTAACCAGCTTGCGTCCGCGGCAATCCCACAACAAAGTCCATCGAAATACTCTCCCATTTCCATTCTGGTATATCCAGCGGCTGAAGTAATCCAACAGGTTTCTGATGCTCTATTTTTACTTTTTGACAAACCAAGCACTTAGATACGTACTCGGCAACATCCTTTTTCATCCCAGGCCACCAGAACTTAACTTTCAAATCTTGGTACATTTTTGTGGCACCTGGGTGGATAGCATATTGACCCTTATGGGCCTCAGTCATAACTTCCTCTGCAAGTTCCTTGGGCACCACGATCCTGCCCTGATATAACAATAATCCCTGTTCATTAACAGATATGCCACTCTGGCCTTTCAAATATTTTATACTTTCATTGCGAATCTGATTTTCTTTAATCTTCTCGTGCAGCTCGTTCTCAATCCGAGTCAACTCCATATCACACATTCTCCCTGCAAAGAAATCCGTTATTTTCATATCACGAAATTGCTCAATTACTTCATTATCCCGCATCATCATATGAGATAAGTTGACAGACTTCCTACTCAATGCATCGGCCACAACATTAGCCTTTCCCGGGTGGTATTTCAGCTCAAAGTCATAATCTTTCAAGAATTCAACCCATCTACGCTGCCTCATATTCAGCTCCTTCTGATCAAACAAATATTTCAAGCTTTATGGTCGCTGAACACAGCAAATTTCATCCCATACTGAAAGTGCCTCCAGATTTTCAAGGCAAACACAATAGCAGCCAGTTCCAAGTCGTGCGTCGGATAATTCTCTTCATGCGGCCTTAACTGCCTAGACGCATAAGCAATCACTTTTCCTTCCTGCATTAGTACGCTCCCTAAACCTTTCTTAGAAGCATCACAATATAACACAAACTCACCCTCCGGATCAGGTAGAGTTAACACCGGAGCAGTGGTCAACTTCTCTTTAAGTAGCAGAAAACAGTCCTCACATTCCTGGGTCCACACAAAAGGAGTATCCTTTCGTGTCAATCGAGTCAACGGTAGAACCATTGCAGAAAATCCCTGTCACAGTCTTAGGTCGTTCCCAGTCACTCACCGCTTCAATCTTGCTTGGATCCACTACAACACCACTTGCAGAAATAACATGACCCAAAAATTGCACCTCAGACAACCAGAATTCACACTTAGACGGTTTAGCATATAATTTCTTATCTTTCAACACCTGCAACACAGTCCTCAAATGGTCGATGTGCTCTTCCTTACTCTTAGAATAGATCAAAATGTCGTCGATAAATACAATTACAAACTGGTCCAAATACGGTTTAAAGATGCGGTTCATATAATCCGTGAACACCGCAGGGGCATTAGTAAGCCCAAAAGGAATCACTTGATATTCAAAATGTCCATATCTGGATCGGAAAGCTGTTTTAGGTACATCCTCCGGTTTAATCCGAATCTGGTGATATCCGGACCGGAGATCGATCTTCGAAAACACACAAGCATCCCTCAACTGATCTAATAAATCATCAATGCGCGGTAATGGGTACCGGTTCTTAATCGTCACCTTATTCAGCTGTCGGTAGTCAGTGCACAATCTCATGCTACCATCCTTTTTCTTCACAAATATCACCGGTGCTCCCCACGGAGACACACTCGGCCTAATAAAATTCTTCGCAGATAATTCTTCAATGTGTTTCTTCAACTCAGCCAACTCAAGTGGCGACATCCGGTATGGAGCCAAGGAGATCGGCCCCACACCAGGCAATAGGTCAATCGAGAATTCACTCTCTCTCTCAGGCGGAAATTCTGGTATCTCATCAGGGAATACCTCCTCAAACTCATTAACAACCGGAATAGAAGCAATCTCCTCCTTTTTGTCACCTACCAATCCGCCCAAAAGGACATAACCCAAATCTCCAGCCTTCAAGGCTTTCACAGTTTGACTGGCAGACAAATACACGGACGGAAAAACAGACGGCCTCTCGTGAGATAGCAACAACCTCTTTCCGCAGCAATCAATCATTGCGCAGTTCCGAGACAACCAATCCATCCCCAAAATCAAATTGACAGAGGCCAGGGGTAAGATAATTAAATCAATGGTGTAACCCCTGCCTAAATAGGTGAACTTCACATCTTCGCAAATCCAAGACGATTCACTAACCTCTCCTGTAGCGGTAGTAATACGCATTGGAGGAACCATTCGTGTTACCTTTAAGTCCAACGCTTTAGACACATAGTCCGCCACAAATGAATGTGTTGCTCCTGAATCAAATAATACAGACAAATCAACATTAGAGAGGAAAATTATACCTTTTACCAAATTCGGAGCCTTTTCAGTATGTTGAGCATTAGTAGTATATACCCGTCCCACAGTAGGAACAGCAGCAGTAGGAGTAGCAGTAGTAGTAGCTGTCGGCAAGGCCTACAGATTCGCAGCCTGCCCCGAAGAAGATGGACACTCTCTAGCAAAGTGGCCATTCCGACCACACTTAAAACATGACAACGGACCAGCACCACATACACCTTTGTGGTATTTCCTGCACTTCACACATTGTGGAATAAAATATTTGTTCAAGCACCACCACCACCAGTATTTCCACCCCTCTTGAACTGACCAGGAGGCTGCCTTACATGCAACCCCCTACCCCTGTTATTATTATTGAAACCTCCTCTATTAGTATTTCCAGAAGGACCAGGTGTCCTCTTAACATCTTGCTCTTTTGCCGAATCAGATTTCGGATACCTTCCATAAACAGTCTCGACCCTCTTGCATTGGGTCACCAAGTCAGCAAAGTTTCTCACCGCAGTGTTTGACATCCTTTTAGCAATCTTCTCACTCAGCCCTCTTTGAAATTTAGCTGACAAGAACTCCGGAGTAGGTAGAGTACCCCCATAATTAGCAAACTTGACAAGTTCATTAAATTTTGCCACATAGGCATCCACAGTCATGACTCCCTGTACAAGGCTATCAAATTCACCTTGCTTTGCCTCCCGAACATCACGGGGAAAATATTCTTCATGAAACAGACCTTCGAACATCGTCCAAGAAATAACCTCACCCTGAATAACAAATGGGCGAGACACATTGTCCCACCACTCCTGGGCATCACCCTCCAGCATATAAACAGAATACAATAATTTCTGCGGATCTTGGCATCTCATCACCTGAAAAATCTTGTCCATTCCCCTCAACCAAGCAGTAACCTCCTTTGGGTCCCTTGACCCCAGAAATGCGGGTGGCTTATGTTTCCTAAAAGATATGAGCCTACGCTCATCATCAGCATTATCAAGCACCTGCCCCGCTGCCCCAGTAGATTGGGCAACAGATGACGGATCAGGAACATAGCTAGGGTCAGTAGTAGTATGATGACTAGCCTCACCAGTGTGATGACTAGCCCCACTCTCCCCCTGTTGAGGAGTAACAGATGGCGTCGGTGTAGGAGTCACCGTAGCCGTGTGTGGAGGTGAATTATCCCTCCTAGGAAGCTCTATCGGCCCTCATCTCAGCCATAAAGGCCTGCATCATATCCTGATTAGTCTTCATCAGGTTTTCAGTCATGTTTCTATTTGCAGCCGTCTCCGCCTGCAGAGCATTCAGGACTGCAGTGACCGGATCCGGTGGCAAAGGACCTGCACCACGTACCCCACGGCGACCTCGCGCCCTACTCATGATATCTGTACATGTAACACAAAGGAATGAGTTGATCAGACCCACACTGAGGAATCACATATACATTAATCATAAATAGTTCACAGATAGCTATGGCACACAAGATACAACATAAACAAACAATCAGAGTTTCCCTCACAAAACTGATCTGATACCATAAAATGTAACAACCCGTTGTACACCGGTATTGTTAACATTGATTATGATATTAAGCGCAGTTACAATCACAGTGATTGGGTTAATTAAATTACGGGAAAATTTTTCTTTTATCACATTCCTTTTCTTACATCAATACTTTTTCCGTAATCAATTAAAACCACACTATAATTGTAAATGCAATTTGCGGAATCATACATTTTGCTAACTTCATTCATCCTTCTTTTTATTCAATTCATTTAAGCTCACCACCTTACTCTCATGTTTTACCAAGTTGTAGTCCTTTACGTTATCTACGCGTGGTTTCAAACCACGTACCATTTGGAGTTCTACCCATCAAGTTAAGCCCTTTCTTTTAGTCTAGAAAAACCTGAATTTTCGAAAATTACACTGTGGTAATCGATTACCAGTGGGTGGTAATCGATTACCACCTGTCAAAAATGAGGCAGTAGCCAAATTTTGACCTCCTCTGTTCTGGTAATCGATTACCAACTTTGGGTAATCGATTACCTCACATGGTAATCGATTACCAAAGCTCAGTAATCGATTACCAGTGAAGACAGTAGCCAATTTTTCGTCCCCTGTTGCATGGTAATCGATTACCATGCTTGGGTAATCGATTACTATGCAGCAAAAATGACAGATTACAGCTTTTTAAGTCCCAAAAGGGTTGTGTAATCCATCCCTAACCCCTTGGTACTCCACACAACACATAATCATGTCCTAATGTAGGCTCTAGGCCCTTCCATCATGCATTTTCTTTAAATCAAACATCATTTACAAAGTCCTCAATGTAATGGCCATTTACATACAAATATGGACCATTTTTACAACATGAATCACCAAGACCTCAAAGGCAATGAATGTGGCAATGGACAAGTCCCATGCTCACTCAAAATATACAATTATCCATGTCATGAATAATAAACAAATAACAAGACTTAGTATACAATCATGAACACTACCAAAAGCATGGATATAACATCATGCAATATGTTCATGACCTAAGTCTCAAAATACTAATGTCATGTCATGTGCACTCCATAACTCCTCCAAAATGTCATGCAATCCCAATGCACCGCATGCCAATCCAATGTCCACTATACGGGCTTCTTGCCCGAAGCTCCTCCCGGCTCATAGTGACCTGAAATGTGGTCCCCCAAACACGGGGTGAGATATACGGATATATCTCAGTAAACCAATGGAGCTAGAGGCTCTCTCCACTCCATGGCTCACTAAAATGTAAAAATATGACATCATGTAATATGCAAGCAATACAATATCACCATCCAACTGGAGACAACCCAAGAACATCCACACATGAATTCATGTTCAAGGACTCCATCATATAACTCCCGAGACAATCCTAGAGCTTCTCCCATGGTTGAGAAAACTTCATGGCCAACCCAACCGGAACTCCTCATGAGCCCTATCCGGCGGATGTCCCCCGTTTGGCTCATCCTGGTGTCGCTCCCATGAGTCGACCCCATGGCATTCCAACTGGTATTTCGCCATCGAAATGATCCAGCGGATGTCCAAACCCAACACACGTCAACTGGCCAGTGACCAAACAATTTTCACAAAAATCCAAGCAATATGCATACAAGCACACAATCACACAATGTTATAACCACATAGTCCAACCACTACCTTCCACTAGGTGTGGTGGAGCACACTAGGGATTAAACCCAAGTTCCAAGGGTTTACCTCAATACGAGCAAATCCGTTCCAAACGTATGCTCCAATTCAACCTTTCACAATCACGTCCGTGTGAGGCACCCTACAACAATCATCAAATCCAAATTACACCAAAACTCGTTTTTCATGAAAATTCCTCAAATTTTCCTAAGTTAAAAACCTAACTTTTTCACCAAAAATTTTCATAGCATTTCTCGCTTACAAGCATGATTCTAAGGCCTTTTCATCTAATAGCATTTTTCCATTTGGGCTCTCTATCATCATACATCTAAAATTAAAGGTTTAGAGCATAAATTCCTAGATCTATGAATTCAACCATAAAAATACCACAAATATACTCACAATCAAGTGTATGCTCACCACCAAGGTTCCACTAAGCCAAGGGAAGACCAAAAGCTCCAAGAAACTCCAAGAACACTATGGGTCGGATCTGATTTTTGCCAAAAAACGGAGCCAAGAGATGGATTCAAGGTTTCTAAGTGTTACCAATGGATCTAGAAGGTTGTTTACAATAGATTTCAACACCAAAATCAAAGGATTTGGTGAAGAATTCAAGAAATGGCAAGGAGAAGAGAAAATGGGTGTTTTTGGTTCTTCTTCCAGGGGGTGCGCGCGAGAGAGAAGGAAAAGAGAAGGAAAGAAAGAAGAAAAAGGGGTGGGGGCCAAGTGACTTCGGTCACACGGGTCCCACACGCGATCTAACTTTAACCCCGATAAAAATTCCGATCTTAAATTCTTAATCTACATATTTTTCCAGTCCATGACATATTTTTATTTCTCCAAAATATTGATAAAAATTTCACACCTATCGGTACACTCACACCTCAGTATTTAACACTTAAAAATCACTATTCATCAATTTTTCCCAAATTTACCTATTCACTCAATTTTTCGCCCTGATGCCATTTCCAGTATTACTTTTGTCATATGAAATCTCTAACTCAGTATTTATGCCTCAGAACACACGGTTGGCAAATTACCATTTTGCCCTTTTTGCCCATCTTGGCCATAATCATTGGATTTTCACTAATCCACCAACTTTCATTTCACAATATAATATAAAAATTCACATTTAAATATATGAGGTGTTATAAAAATGTCTTAGAATCATGCTTGTAAGCTAGAAATGCTATGATAATTTTTGGTGAAAAAGTTAGGTTTTTAACTTAGGAAAATTTGAGGAATTTTCATGAAAATTGAGGTTTGGTGTGATTTGGATTTGATGATTGTTGTAGGGTGCCTCACACGGACGTGATTGTGAAAGGTTGAATTGGAGCATACGTTTGGAACGGATTTGCTAAGTGTTGAGGTAAACCCTTGGAACTTGGGTTTAATCCCTTGTGTGCTCCACCACACCTAGTGGAAGGTTGTGGTTGGATTATGTGTTTATGGCATTGTGTGATTATGTGCTGGTATGCATATTGCTTGGATTGTGTGAAAATTGTTTGGTCACTGGCCAGTTGACGTGTGTTGGGTTTGGACATCCGCTGGTTTCATTCTGTGTGAGAATGCCAGTTGGGTATGCCGTGGGGTCGACTCTAGGAGCGACACCAGGATGAGCCAAACGTGGGACATCCGCCGGATAGGGCTCATGAGGAGTTCCGGTTGGGTTTTGCCATGGAGTCTTCTCAACCATGGGAGAGGCGCCAGGATTTCCTCGGGAGTTATATGATGGCGTCCTTGAACATAAATCCATGCGTGGATGTTCTCGGGTTGTCTCCAGTTGGTTGGTGATATTGTATTACATGCATATTACATGATGTTATATTTGCACATTGAGTGAGCCATGGAGTGGAGAGAGCCTCTAGCTCCATTGGTTTACAGAGATATATTTGTATATCTCACCCCGTGTTTGGGGGACCACATTTCAGGTCACTATGAGCCGGGAGGAGCTTCGGGCAAGAAGCCCGCTTAGTGGACTGTGGATATTGCATGCGGTGCATTGGGATTGCATGACATTTTGGAGGAGGACTATGGATTGCACATATCATGTCATTAGTATTTTGAGACTTAGGTCATGAACATATTGCATGATGTTATTTCCATGCTTTTTGTAGTGTTCATGATGGTGTACTAAGTCTTCTTTATTGCTTATTATTCTTGACATGGAAAATTGTATATTTTGAGTGAGCATGGGACTTGTCCATTGCCACATTCATTGCCTTTGAAGTCTTGATGATTATGTTGTAAAATGGTCCCTATTTGTATGTAAATGGCCATTATATGGAGGACTTTGTAAATGATGCATGATTTAATGAAAATGCATGATGGAAGGGCCTAGAGCCTACATTAGGGTATGTTTAAGCGTTGTGTGGAGTACTAAGGTGTTAGGGATGGATTACACAACTCATTTTGGGTTGAAAATGCTGTATTCTGTCACTTTTACTGCATAGTAATCGATTACCCAAGCATGGTAATCGATTACCATGCAACAGGGGACGAAAAATATGCTTCTGTCTCCACTGGTAATCGATTACTGAGGATTGGTAATCGATTACCAAGTGAGGTAATCGATTACCCAATCTTGGTAATCGATTACCAGAACAGGGGATGTCAAATTTTAGCTACTGCCTCATTTTTGACAGGTGGTAATCGATTACCACCCACTGGTAATCGATTACCACTGTGTAATTTTCGAAAATTCAGGTTTTTCTAGAATAAAAGAAAGGGACTTAACTTGGTGGGTAGAACTCCAAATGGTACGTGGTTTGAAACCACGCGTAGCTAACGTAAAGGACTATAACAAGGTAAAATGTGAGAGTAAGATGGTGAGTTTAAATGAATTGAACTAAAAGAAAGATGAGTGATGTTAGTAAAATGTATGATTCCGCGAATTGCATTTACAATTATAGTGTTGTTTTAATTGATTACGGAAAAAGTTAATGTTATGAAAAAGAATATGATAAAAGAAAAAAGTTGCCCGTAATTTAATTAACCCAATTACTGTGATTGTAACTGCGCTTAATATCATAATCAATGTTAACAATACCGGTGTACAACGGGCTGTTACAGTTTTGGTCCCGCGGGTCCCACACGCGATTTAACTTTAATCCCGTCACTATTTCTGATCATAAATTCTTAATCTACTTATTTTTCTGGTCCATGACATATTTTTATTTCCCAAAAATATTGATAAAAATTTCACACTTATCGATACACTCATACCGCAGTA
>JAVKPL010002312.1:0-18287 GCA_032173675.1 Gastrolobium villosum
AAAAAAATTTCTCCTTTGCTAAACGCTCCCTAAAGATTAATATTTTGAGAAAATAATTTTTTCCCACTACTATATATAGCTATATCATGTCTATTTTTTTTATGCTTATTCTTTATATTCATCTCTAATATTATTGGATCAGAATATTAAGAAAAGAGAAAAAGAATAAAAATGAGTTGAAATTCTGATCCAACAGTATTAAAAATCAGACATAAAAAATAAAAGAAGGTAAGTAAATTCTGATTGTGTTGCCGAAAAGAACATCCCAGACTTGTGCTACATATTATACAGTTTTTGAATTGAAAAAGTAACTTGCTAGTCCAATATGAATTGTGCATTTATCTAACTATAAACAGACTTTAAAATATAATTCAACTTTGAATTTAAGAGATTTTACGAAATCATCCGTAAAGAACCAATTCAACCCAAAAGATTAAGTTGTTGGGTGAGGTTACATTAATGATTTTATATATGTCAACACGCCCCCTCACACAAGAGCCCACTGGGCTTGAAGGGTGGACAATGCACAGGCCCACCTACCTGTGCGTAGAAAGAAATTTCACTAGAAAGAAATATACCATGTAAAGAACCAATTCAACCCAAAAGCTTAAGTTGTTGGGTGAGGTTACATTAATGATTTTATATATCTCAACATTATCAACCTAAGAACTTCTATCAATACCAAAAAGCTAAACGAGATATATAGTCAAAGAAAATGAACAGGTTTTATACATAAACCATAATCTCAGTGTTAAGCAATTCATCATGATCTGCAGAACTTCTTCTCAAGCAGGTTGATACTTATTTTTTCCTAATTAAGCAACCATTATTATACATCCACTTAATACTTGATAGGTTGTTACATAATCTCTCTTTGATTCAACCATGGCATAAAACATCTAACGGTAACAAGAACAAGAGATGGTAAATTCATGGTGACCCTATAAGCCCTGATTCCTAGCCTTCTATTGCACATTCCTCTATGCATGCCCAAAACAACACTCATGGCAGCTTCATTAACCTTCTTCACATACTTCTTCAATTTCTCTTTGAAGCTACCATTATTTATTTCCGAACTCAAATGGTAACTGTTCAGAAATGCCCTCCTTGCGTACCAAAATTCTTGACCTCGCCGAGAACATGATCCATGATCAAGTTGCAAGTTATAGGTGTTACATGGAGGGAGTTATCAGAACTTGCATTGAAATTGTTAGACAATTTGATGGGACGAACTTTTGAATTTCGCATTAGGAAGGGATAAGATGAATGAGAACACTTAAGAGTAGCAAATGTGGGAGTGAAGAGAGAATTGTTGCTATAAAAGGATTTATAGATAAAAAAAGAGTGTTTTGTTTGCTTTAATACGCTTAAATTTAGTGGTTAAACCACAGAGGAATCGAATGTGTTGAGGTTGGTTGATTTGTTGCACCCAAGATTAACTAATTAAACCTTAAAGTTTTGATGTGAAGAAATTATTCTTTAGTTGACACACATTCTTCTTGTTCCCTATTCTTAGATAATAATATAAATAATTTAAAAGGTAATCACCCAACATCTTAAGGTTTTGGATTGAATTAGTTTTATACATGGTATTAGAGATTCAGTGACCATAGGATCACAAGTTCGATCTTCACCACCCTTACTTGTGAAATTAAACAAGCATAAGGTAAAACCAAAAAAATTGAAGTTATATTCACGTTTCAAGCCCAGAGGACTCTTACGTGAGGGGGTGTGTTAAAGAATAATATAAATCATTAAAAGATCATCACCCAACACCTTGAGACTTTAGGTTGAATTGATCCTTTACAAAAAAAAATTAACACTAACTTATGTGCCAATTTTGAGTGCAATTTTTTCCTTCTTCAATGGATAAAGTGAAAATCAGAGATGTTTGTTGTTTATTTCCTGTTTCACCAAAAATTAAACAATTAAATTGTATATGTTGATTGTGATTGGTGGTTCATGAATCACATCAATACTTGTTTTAAAAAAAATCTTAATCAATCATTTTTGCTAAATGAGTTAGGTTGTAGGTTTTCAATGGGCTGCTTGGCCCAGTCCATCTCTACTCTCCATTCATTGTTTAAATGTATGTTGAATCCTAACGCTAGATCTAGCTATTGAAATATAATGAATCAATTAAAAGAATGAACTTTAGTATTGAGTCTTAAGCTATTTTGAAACATGTTTTCATAGTAATATCTAGACTTTGGTAACTATACTCTCATTATCCCTCTATATATTTCAGTGTATTACATAGTGAAATAAGATTTAGGTTGAGATAGAAATAGAAACAAATCAATGATGGCATTCACAACAACCATGTTTCTGTCTTCTAAGTTCTACATGTTATGCTGACTTGAAATCCTTCCTAAGTTGTGTTAAGTAATATTGGAATCTCAGGCTTGCCGTGGTTCACATTCACATTTATCTATGATAGAGCTAGAAAAATTTGTGAGAGGAGGCCAATAAAATAAAATTTACTTTGATTTAGGTAGGGTAATACTATAATGAATTTATATGTAACCAAATTTGAAGATTTTTATTTTTATTTTGGAAGGATATATTTACGACCTTTTTATTTTTACAACCTCTTACAACCATATTTTGTCATCGTTGATTTCCGTCAATCAACGGTTATCATTTTAGCAAATTAAATTAATGAATTAATTATTAATTCACAATAAATGATAACCGTTGATTGACGGAAATCAATGACGATAAGATATGATTGTAAGAGATTATAAAAAAATAAGATTGTAAGTATAACCTTTCTCTTTTTTATCCATGAAAAATAGATAAATAGCGACGAAAATTTGCAACGGAAAGACAAAGATTTATAAGAACTTAGAAGGCAATTGTCCCTCTAACTTCTCGGTGAGTGAGTGTTGTTAAGAGGAAAAGATTTGCAGCTTAGGTTTGGAGTACTGCAGTCTGCAACCACCCCCACTCATTATTGTCTATGGAGTTTGACAAAATACTAACCTCTTAAAAAGAATATCTGTAGGGATATGTGTTTTCTTGTTCTATTTGTTGTCCCTTCATCTTAATGCTTCATGCTTCCCACCTTCATAAGAACCGCCCCACTAGTAAAAATGGTATGAATATAAAATGATCGGCTTTATTAATCATATGTTATATGAAAATAGTTCTCTCATATCATATATATAATCATGAGTAGGGTCTACTCATCTATATAAAATAAATAAATAGAGTTACATGAAAATTGATGGATGTGTAAGAAAAATAACTATTCTCCAATAATATGAGAGTAATATTTCTCTAAAATGATATATTTACAAATTTGTGTAAGTAATATTATTTTTTTCTATTTAAACTTTTCAACAAAAAAAATCATTTAATAGATGCTTAAATAATTTTGTGCAAGGACCCACAAAAGAAAAAATGACTAATTGGTGGGATTTAAAAGACTATTTAGAATTGGACGGATTTAAATGATGTTTTTACAATCAAGATTTCATAAGACTGGATTTTAAAAGATTTTAATAGAATTTGTAAAATTTTAAAGGACAATATGAATTTATAAGATTTTAAAAAACCATATGAATTTTTAATAAACATTCAAAATTACAAGATCAATAAAAAAAACAAAGAGTTTGCCGAAAAAAATAACAAAGAAATGTAATGATATTAATAAAAAAATTCAATTAGTAAAATTCATGATAAAATTTTGCATGGAATTTATTTTAATTGATCTTGTAAACCTTGAGGTTGTTATTCTACACTATGAGAGTTTTTTAACCATATATCATATGCATGTTTCATCGAGTATTCCAAGAAAATTTCGAATATGAATTACTGGGTTTCATTACATTAAAGTTTAGAAATTTTCTGAAATTATTTTCAATCGATACATTGAAACCTTAAATTGCTTTGGGGATTTTGAAAAATAAATTTTTAGTGATTTATTGATAAAAAATTGTTTGAAATCGTTTCCTATTAACCCCCAAGAAATACATCAAACTTTCTTTAAAATGGGTCCTTTGAAGGCTCCTGGGCCGGATGGTTATCCAACATTATTCTTCCAGAAAAATTGGGATGTCATTGGTAAGCAAACTGTGGCTTCTGTTATCCATCTTTGGCTTAATCCTGGGAATATCAAAGACATTAACAAAACTCTTTTAGTCCTGATTCCTAAAGTTCAAAATCCTGAAAGGGTTGCCCAGTTTAGACCGATTGCTCTATGTTCTGTGTTATATAAAGGGATTAGCAAGATCATTGTGAACAGGCTGAAGCCATTCCTTAAGAAGTTGGTATCTCCCCACCAAGTCAGCTTTGTGCCTAACCGTAATATTCAAGATAATATCATCATTGTTCAGGAGATGATTCATACCATGAACAGGATGAGAGGGAAAAGAAGTTTTATGACTGTGAAAATTGACTTAGAAAAAGCTTATGACCGTATTTCTTGGGATTTCATTCAAAGAGTTCTTGAGGAAATCGGTATTCCTTCTAAGTTGATCTCCTTAATCATGGCCTGCATCACTTCCTCTGAATTTGAGCTTCTCTGGAATGGGGCTAAAGCTGGAGCCATTCTTCCTACTAGAGGTCTAAGACAAGGTGACCCCATTTCACCTTATATCTTTGTTTTATGTATGGAGAAACTCTCCCACCTTATTGCTGATGCAGTAGAAAATAAAAGTTGGATACCCTTGAAAGCTGGAAAGGGTGGACCAAGGATTTCTCACTTGCTTTTTGCAGATGATTTAATGTTGTTTGCGGAAGCTTCAGAAACCCAAATTACCAAAATCATGGAGATCCTGAATTTGTTTGGTGATGTTTCTGGACAAAAAGTAAACAAAGATAAGACCAGTATTTTCTTTTCAAGGAATATTGATGAGGGTCTATCCAGGAAAATAACAAGCATCTGTGGCTTTGCTCCTACAAAAAACCTTGGGAGGTACCTGGGTTCGATGATGAAGCATGATAGAGCTAGCAAGAGCCTTTATAGTGAAGTCCTGGACAGAATTCACAAAAGGCTGAATGGGTGGTCTAAGCAGAATCTCTCTATGGCTGGTAGAGTTGTCCTAGCCAAATCAGTCATTTCCTCTATCCCTATGTTCCACATGCAAAATAACATCATTCCTCTGGGGATCTGTGATGAAATTGAAAAAATCCAAAGACGATTCATTTGGGGTGGTACTAAAGAAAAAAGGTCAGCCCATCTGGTTTCTTGGGAGAAATTGTGCAAGCCTAAGTGCTTGGGGGCCTTGGTATCATTAATTTAAGGAAGCAGAATGAAGCTTTCTTAATGAAAATGGCTTGGTCTATTATTCATGATCCTCACCAGCTCTGGTCTCGGGTTCTCCTTGCTAAATATGGGAGGAAGGTGGAATTGCATGGTAATTGCATCAGTAAGGCTTATGATTCAAGACTTTGGAAGAATCTCTCTAAAATCTGGCCTGTACTTCTGGACAACTTGAAGTGGAACATTGGTGATGGTAAAAACACCAATTTTTGGCTAGATGATTGGCTTGGAGATATTCCTAAGCTGCTAAATGTTGCAGTCATGGAACCCCATCCTCTGCTCATTGCTGATACTGTGGCTGACTGTATTGACAAAAACTCAAACAATTGGAACTTCACCTTTCTTCATCAGTTCTTTGAACAACATGTGGTTAATTTGATAGCAGCCATTCCCCCTCCCACTACTTCAGCTGGGTGTGATGTGCTTGCTTGGAAGGACCTGAACCCATCGATCTCTTTGGTTAAAAAGGCTTATACAAGCCTGATGAAATTTGATGCTTTATCTCCAAACTTTCACTGGGAGATTATTTGGAAATGGAAAGGCCCTGAAAAATACAAATTTCTGATCTGGAAGTTTGCTCATGGAAGGATTCTGACCAACCAGTTAGTTTCCAAGTGGGGAAATACTTCTGACAGGTGCAAACTCTGCCCTGATAAGGTAGAAACCATTCTCCATGTCTTTAGAGATTGCCCCCGTGCCTCTAAATTCTGGAATTGCTCTTTGTTCACTACTCAGCCTCCTTTGTTCTTTACTGAACAGACTTTGCACATCTGGCTTGATAATTGCTTATTATTTTCTGATGTGAGACAGCCTAATTGGAGAGATTAATGTCTTTATATCTTGTTGGTATATTTGGCTGTGGAGAAATAAAGATTGCCATGAACAAGATTTCAAGAGGCCTGATAATGTGACTGGTGAGATTCAAAGAAATTGGGTGGTTTTGTCTAATGCTAACAGGTGCTCAGGCCAACCTCCAAATCCTTTAGCATCAGGACTCCCACTCATTGGATTCGGCCAGAGGTGAATTGGCTTAAATTAAATGTTGATGGAGCCGTTTCTTCTAAGAGAGCAGCTTGTGGAGGTCTCTTGAGAAACAAGGATGGTGTTTGGGTTGGTGGCTTTCAATCTTTCCTTGGTTCTTGCTCTCCTCTTCATGCTGAGCTGTGGGCTATTCTCCATGGTCTCGATCTAGCTTGGCAGCTAGGTACTCCTAAAGTGATTGTTGAGAGTGACTCCTCTCAAGCAATCAACTTGCTTTCCTCTAATGGGAAAGATGCTCGTCAACTGCCCCTGGTAGTTAGGATTCGAGCTTTTATGTAAAGAAATTGGATGACTGCTCTTTCTTTCACAAACAGAGAAGCTAATAGCTGTGCTGATTGGCTAGCAAAGGATGCTCTTTCCAAGCACCTTGGTGTCTACCTTCTTTTGAATCAACCGTCTGAGCTGCAAAATCTGTTGGAGAAAGATGTCCAGACCCCTGCTGGCCAACCATCTGTGTGGAATCCTGACTAAGACCTTTGTGTTGCTTCTTTGTGTTTTTCTTTTCTGTTTTTTGTTTTGTTCTTTTTTGGTTCTGTTTCTGTTTTGCTTTTTGTTGGGGCTTTGCCCCTTTTCTGTACCAAAAAAAAAGAAAATTCATTCATGAATGTATTGTTATGAAACATATGGTCATATTATGAAAGTTTCAATTTTTCTTTAAATCGATCTTGTTTAGTTGATGTAAAACAAAAATTTGTGTAGGGGATTTTTGTTTCCCCATTGTTTTTCCCACTGTTTTATGTTATTTTTAATACAAAAATTACACATTTTTGTGCCAAAAAAATCGCGACCAATAATTTGAAATATTATTTTTTAAGCTTTTAAATACTCTCGAAAATCACTCAAAAATACATTATTTTTTAGATGGATTACATCAAAATTTTGTTGAATTGTTTTTTCTAGGTTGTTTTGAAATGATAATTGCTCAAAAATTTGTTATTTTTGAGCTTTGACGAAGCTCGACTTGCTTTCGAGCGGGTCGACCCGGCAGAGGAAGGAGAATATATTGCAATAGAGAAATTTCAAGAAATCCTAGGGTTAGGATGAGATTGTGAGAGAGACATCCTATTTATATTTCTCATTAAAAAATCTCACAAAATTCCCACAATAGAAAATCTGTTAAAATTATTAGATTTTTGCTTAAAAAAATCAAATTTTTGAATACCTCAATATATTGAATATCAATAGATTTTGATGAACTCTAAAATAATATTTTAAAATTTTAATCCAATATCACGTAATTTTTTTTTTTTTCAAGTCAATATACCGCTAGAAGAAAAGAATACAATTATTCACATACACTTTTAGCATACCACTTTATATTTTTTGTTGTTATCGTATTGTTTTCAATCCTCTTACAATTTCGCTCAGTCGCGCATGCATCTGCCATCTGGATGTGAGAAGACGTACGTGTCTCTTGCTTATTTAAAAATTAATTTCTTAAGAGTAAAAGTGAGTGAGAAAAAAAATAGAAAAAAGAAATGCCTAAGATAATACGTTTATGAAGTACGATATACTTTTCGTATATGTGTAGGAATCATTTCTATTAATTTTACTTTAATCTATGAGTTTAAATTTGGTCGCAGGCACAATTCTCTCTCTCTCTCTCTCTCTCAAACACAAACTGTAAATTTTTTTACAATATTACTCAATCAGGCATTAATATATTATTAAAAAAATCCTTTTATCATAATTATCTCAAAATTCATGTTCTTTAAAAAATATAATAAATATATAATTTAAATAATTTTATATTAATAATTATTAAAATTGAACTCTTATGATTTAACAATAGGAGATATTTTATTTCTTTTGATTTTTTTTAGAATAATGAAAAGATTTAATCATAAGTTGTTGTGCTTATTTGTATGGCATTTTTTTTTAATAAGAAGATTAGTCATCAATGGATGAATCATAATGTTTTGAAAATTTAAAATTCTATATTAATAACGACAGATTATGAAGGCGAGAGTGCAGTTTATTGAAATAATTATTTTCTTAAAGTAATTACAATTGAAATTACAAATACTATATTTCTTTCATAAGGGAAGCATAAAAGTAAAAAAGGATGGGAAGAGATTTAATTATCCAATTTATTTTGTACCTAGATTTAAAATAAAAAGGATAATACTACATGGACAATAATACTTATTAAAGGAGATAAAAGTGTATAACCATTGAGTCTGAATGGCTCAATCACATAAATTATTTCTACAAAATACAATTAGTAAGCATAACGTTTTTTTTTTCCGTAGTACATATTATAAGAAAAATCTGTTTAAATCAATAAATAAAAGGGTAAAACGAGTATTACGTAACATAATCTAAATAATTTTTCCTACTCAAACAAAAATGTATGTGGGTCCATACATATAATAAAATGGTTTTATAAGAGTTATGTTGTAGAAAAAGTGATTGTATAATGTTATAGAGATTTGTTTTACGTGCCTTAATTAATTTTTTTTTTGCTTCAAAATGTGTGGGACCCACAAAATGTTGTGTGTGTAGGAATCTTTTTTATGTCTTGTAACATGATAAATGCAAACCCCATAATAAAAACAAAAAATAAAGAATGATGGTGCGGAAATGAACGGGTGAGTGGGTAAAAAACTTTACATAATATTAGTTTTTTTCCTAAAAAAAATACTATAATGATTATTACATGTGAAAAAACTCATTTAAAAGCAGAAACAATTTGCACAAAAGACACGGTTAATTAGTATTGTTATCAATATCAACGTAAATTTGTTTCACCGATAGATCGATTATATTGATTCATTCTCCATTAAATATGGAGAATATATAAAGATGAAAATAAATATAAAATATTACACGTAAGAGAATAAAGAAAATTTTAAAAAAATTAAATCAGAATCATTAGATAGACATAATATCGATGGAAGAAATTGATATTTACATTGATAATAAGACTAATTTATAATAATAAGATCCCATCTATTTTTATTTATTTTTTCAATTATATAGTTATGTAATTTTAGAATTTTACCCTAAACAAATTATTATGAAGACGCAGATCATAAATTGATAATTGCATATATGTATGCATATGCTTCAGAAAGCGTAAGCCATCGAAGAACTGGAATCGTCTAGTAACACCATCAAGGTGAGCCTTCTTCTCAATCCGGTTCTTAATTTCTCAGACCAAAAACCCCATTTTCCCTTATCTCTGTTTATTGAATCTGAATAGAAATTCCATAACTTTTTCATAGAATTGAACTTGTTCAGTGTTGTACACGAACTCCTTGTCCTTCTCTGAAGACAAAGACACAACATTTCTGGTTTGGTTCTCGTGCAATCCTTTTTCCTTTTTGATAAGATTTCTGTTTCTATAGTTAGGAGCGGTTGCGCAAAATTTTCATTTGGTGGGTCTCAATAATTTCTGGGATTTTCTGGGGGATAAAAAAAAAAACCCTTGAATTTGGGAACATTGGATTGAATAGACTTTGTTGTCTTGTTTGATTGTGAAATTACTCAACATTCTTGCTGAGCTGAAGTTCTAATTTTGGAATTGCACAAGTGTAGCTCAGAATCAAAGGCAGTAAGAAATTTAGAAAGGGATTTTGAGAAATGGGGAAGCCTTTGTTTTATGAGATCTTGGAAAAACCAGCTACCAGTTGTGTTATAGGAATATGCAGTGCGATTTGGTTCTATATACAGAAGAAAAATATTGGGTATTCACATGTGGGTCTGAGTTATGAGAGTGCCATTGAAGGGCATTATTGGAGGATAATCACCTATGCATTTTCACATACGAGTGTTATTCATCTTGTTTTTAATATGAATGCACTTTGGAGTCTTGGGGTGGTAGAGCAACTAGGCCACTTAGGCCTTGGTGTTGAGTACTATTTGCAGTACACGCTTGTGTTGGTTGTTTTATCAGGATTGCTTGTTCTGGCCATGTACCACTTGTTGATTCAAAGATTCAAGCTTGAGTATTTTCGTCGCGTGACGGCTGTTGGGTATTCCTGTGTTGTTTTTGGTTGGATGACAATTCTGAGTGTGAAGCAACCTTCTTCAAAGTTGGATCTCTTTGGATTTCTTTCTCTTCCTATCAGTTTCGCGCCGTTTGAATCGCTTGTTTTTACTTCAATTATTGTTCCTCAGGCAAGTTTTCTTGGCCATTTATCAGGGATTGTTGTTGGGTATGCTATAGCTTGGGGTTTGATTCATGGGATGAGCAACTACTGGGCACTTTCCTTATTGGGTTGGACTGTCCTTGTCTTTGTTTTTAGTTTGAAGAAATCTGGTGCACTTGATCTAAACTTTCTTGAGATTGAATCTGTTACTGATCCTTCCTTACCATCTATACGGTTTTTGGCATCAGGCAATGGCAGAACACTGCAGATGAGTGCATTACCAAATGGAAATGTTGAAATTGTCTAATGTTAAACTGATATATCATTGTGATATCAGATGTTGCCTTGACACACTTAATATTGATAGCAATATGATTCTAATTCTTCCAATATAGAATTTGTTCAAAGCTTCTTCACATCCGTTTTCAGAGTTTTCATCTTTATCTATGTGATAATGAATGTTCTCAGATGATTCTGTATATCAATTTTCTGAAGTGATACTGCTCATCGCAAATGTGCTGCGACTTTCTGCTTATTTAATTTGTTTGCTAGAATCAGTTTTTGTTGTGTTCATGGATGATAAGATCATATTAAGATATATTATCACCATTTCATAATTGGTTGCTAGATAAATAGAAATAAGTGACTAAGTTTATGGAATTGAAGTTGATTGTATGTTACTGACTGTAAGTATGATCACTGAATGATCTGGTTTGGTTTTTTCATGATTTCTGCTGCTTGGAACTACTCAACCAGAACGATGGGGGAGCAGTTTGTATCTTATTAGGGAATTTAATACTCAGGTTTATATAGTTGATTAACCGCTTATTGCATTTTGTTTACTTGCAAAGTTTATTGTTGATGTTGTTATTATTATCAAGTCATAGTTAACCATTGAGTAAATACCCAAATTGGTACTCCAAAAAATATATGGAACATTTGAGTTGGTCCTCTGAAGATTTGAACATTAATTTGGTTTTTCATAGTGTATAATAATTGATGGTTGACATAGTGTATAAACCTCAATTTATGGATTAAATTGATATCCAAAAATATATTGATGAATGATGGGTCTCTATTGCCTTACAATAAGTATTATAGGCGCAGGGGAGCTAAGGCCCAAATGAAAGGGGTCAATGATATGGCCCAATCTGATGGCAAAAGCCCAAATGGGGGAAAAAATCAGCAAGCCAAGAAGGAAAGTAACGTGAAGCAGCATTCTGTTATACCCAAGGCCACGTGGAATGCAATGAATGGGGAGAGTCATGTGGGGGAGGGAGTTGTGATAAAGAGGGACGGTTAGAAGGAAAAGAGGGTATTGAGAAAAGTGGTGAGTGAGGGAAGCACCTGGACGTGGGGTTCAGTGTGGTAAAAAGGGGAAAACCGTTTGGGAATAGGACGTGTGTGAAGAGAATATTCTGAAGTGAGTGAGAGTAGTATGAGAAAAGGAATATGAAAACAATGGATGGGAGCTTTTGTGGATTCCATTGATAGAGTCATATTATTGTAGTAGGAATCTTGTTATTAATTCTGGTGATGTGTAAGGGAATTGTTTCCCAAGTATTCAATGAATTACTTCTCATAATAGATGTTGTCAATATTTCAGTTCCTTAACTATTAAACTTTGCTAACTCAGATCTCTGAGTAATATATAAAAAAGGGTGCCATTAATTTGGTATCAAAGCATTTTACCTGGGACAAGAGTGGATGGTGTCTACGAGAAACATGGATCATCGAATGGAGGCGTTGGAAGCAAGAGTAGCTGGAACGGAGGAGGGAATTCATCGTATTGAAGCGAACCTGACGATTATGATGCGCACCCTTCAAGAGCTGGCAGCTGCTGGGAATCAAGACGTAGGCGGTCAGAATGGGGGTGGAAATGAGGAGGCTCAACGTGCAGTGAGGGACGAAGGAAGGATGAAAAGGGTGGAGGTGCCGTACTTCAATGGGGAAGATCCTTATGGGTGGATTTTTCGAGCGGAAAGATACTTTCGCATCAACCATATCCCTGCTGAAGAACAAGTCGAGACGGGATCCATTTGTTTGGAAGGAAGAGCGTTAAGTTGGTTTCAGTGGTGGGAGCCACGTAATCCGGAGACGAACTGGGAGAGATTCAGAAACGCCATTTTACAGAGGTTCCATGTGTCTTCCACTGGAAATCCTTATGAAGCGTTGATGAGTTTGAGGCAAGAAGGAACAGTAGCGGAGTACAGGGAGAAGTTTGAGATATTGTCAGCACCGTTGAGGAATGCACGAGACGATATGATGCAAGCTGCTTTTCTAACCGGCTTGAGGAAGGAAATACGAGCGGAGGTAAGACTCCATTCCCCTGTGGATTTGAGTCAGACTATGATGTTGGCACAGAAGGTGGAGGAAAGGGAGATGGAGTTGGGTAAGACGATGATGGAGTGGAGAGGGGGAAATGGGCCAGGGGGAACCTATTTGGGCCGTTCAGCTTTGCCTGGACGAAATGGGCCCAATCGAGGTGGGCCTTTCATTAACACCCCAACGGCCCAAGTCAACCCTTCATTACAGGGCAGCCCATCGTCTGCATCCAGTGTGAACCCTAATCAACCACATGTGAGTACGACAACGAGAGCTGGGAGCGATTCGGCGGTCGGAAGCGGTGGTGGATCTCAGCGATCTAACTATCGAAGGCTGAGCCAGACCGAGATGGACGATCGTCGGCGGAGAAACACTTGCTTCAAGTGCGATGCACCGTATGGACCTGGACACGTCTGTCAGTTCGCTCATCTGAGCGTTCTAATCGTGGCTGAGGGAGAAACCGAACCAGCCGTAGAAGACGAAGTACAAGGAACAGGGGAGGCGGTACAAGAAGAGGCAATCCAGTTGAGCATGCATAGCGTAGTGGGATGGACTTCGAACAAGTCTTTGAAGATGTGGGGACGATTAAAGGGTCATAAGGTGGTGATCCTCATTGACACGGGGGCTACCCATAATTTTGTAGCGGAGAAGTTAGTCAATGCGCTCGGGCTGGCCATGGACGAGACGCGGAACTCTAAGGTCGAAGTGGGAGACGGCCACCAAGTCAGCAGCAAGGGTATGTGTAAGGGGCTGTGCTTGGAGTTGCCAGGTTTGTCTATCACTCAAGATTTTTTTGTTTTCAATCTGAAAGGGGTGGATTTGGTTTTGGGATTTTCTTGGTTGGAGGAATTGGGGGAGATCAGAGCTAATTTCAAGGAGTTGATGCTGGAGATTCCTTGGAAAGGGACGAAGGTCAAGCTACGGGGGGACCCAGCTTTATCATGCAGACAAATTTCGGGAAAAGGGGTGAGTCATTCTTGGAAGAAGAGTGACGAGAAGTTCTATGTGGAGTTGGGTTTGATTTCTCTGAAACCCAATCTACTGGAGGGAGTACCGGCTCGGATTTCAGATCTGTTGCAAGAATATCAATCAGTGTTTCAGTTGCCGGAGGAATTGCCTCCTAGAAGGGGTTGTGATCATCAAATTATCTTGAAGGAGGGAGCGGAAATACCCAATGTGAGGCCATACCGCTACCCACACTACCAGAAGGATGAGATTGAGAAGTTCATCAAGGAGATGTTAACTACGGGAATGATACGCCCCAGTAGCAGCCCTTATTCTTGTCCGATGATTATGGTTAAAAAGAAAGATGGGAGTTGGAGGTTTTGTGTTGACTATCGTGCTCTGAATAAGGTTATTGTAACAG
Source organism: Gastrolobium villosum (assembly GCA_032173675.1). Classification (NCBI taxonomy): domain Eukaryota; kingdom Viridiplantae; phylum Streptophyta; class Magnoliopsida; order Fabales; family Fabaceae; genus Gastrolobium; species Gastrolobium villosum. The sequence continues at coordinate 14,096 of JAVKPL010002312.1, forward strand.
ATAAATTCCCCATTCCTGTCATCGATGAGCTGTTGGATGAGTTGGATGGTGCCGGCATCTTCTCCAAATTGGATTTGAAGTCGGGATATAATCAAATTCTGATGAGGAGGGAGGACGTTGAAAAGACAGCTTTTCGTACGCATGAGGGGCATTACGAGTACTTAGTAATGCCTTTTGGGTTTAAAAATGCTCCATCAACCTTCCAATCGTTGATGAATGCCATTTTTAAACCTCATTTGCGTAAGTTCATTTTGGTATTCTTTGATGATATCTTGGTATACAGCCAAGATGAAAAACAGCATGAACACCATCTTCGTGTGGTGCTGGAGATTTTGAGGCTGCATAAACTTTTTGCGAATTTTAAAAAGTGCAGTTTTGCTCAAGAGGAATTGGAGTATTTGGGTCATATTGTTTCCAAAGATGGGGTTAAAACCGATCCCAAGAAGTTGCAAGCAGTACAACTATGGCCAGTACCTAGAGGTTTAAAGGAGTTGAGGGGGTTTTTAGGTCTCACTGGGTATTATAGAAGGTTTGTCAAACGATATGGTCATATAGCCAAACCTCTCACACAGCTTTTGAAGAAGGATTGTTTTCTATGGGGGGAAGAAGCACAAACAGTGTTTGAAACGCTGAAAGCGGAGATGGTAAAATTGCCCACGTTAGCTTTGCCCAACTTTGAGGAAACCTTCGTGGTAGAAACGGATGCTTCAGGCGTGGGAATGGGGGCTGTCCTTATGCAAAGGGGACGTCCCATCTCTTTCTTGAGCCAAGCTTTTTCTGATCAAGCAAGGAGGTTATCGGTCTATGAAAGGGAGTTAAAGGCCATAGTGTTTGCTGTCCATAAATGGCGTCACTATCTGTTGGGACGCCATTTCATCATTAGAACCGATCAACGGAGCCTTAAGTATTTGACGGAGCAAAGGTTGATTGCGGAAGGGCAACAGAAATGGATAGCCAAATTGTTGGGATTTGATTTTGAGATACAATTTAAGCCAGGGGTGGAGAATAAGGCTGCTGATGCCTTGTCTAGAGTTATGGAGTGTAAGGAATTGACCTTGGTCAATTGCCCGGATTTACAAGATATAGCTGATGAGGTTCTATATGACATGTCCACAAAGAAAATCATGACTGAGGTACTACAGGACAGCCATTCACATCCTGGGTATCAGGTTATCAAGGGCTGTTTGTGGTTTAAAAATAGGTTGGTGTTGCCCAAAAATTCGGCACAAATACCTGCTATTCTATCTGAGTTTCATTCCTCACCTTTGGGGGGCCATTCAGGAGAATTAAGAACCTTCAAAAGGATAGCTACAGTTTTTTATTGGAAGGGAATGAGGAAAAGAGTGGATGAGTTTGTAAAGCAGTGTGGAATTTGCCAACAACAAAAATATGAAGGGCTGTTACCTGGGGGCCTCTTGCAGCCGTTGCCAATGCCAGAAAAACCATGGGAAGATGTATCCATGGATTTTATTGGGGGCCTCCCTAAGTCTCAAGGGATGGACACCATTTTGGTGGTGGTCGATAGACTCACCAAATATGCACATTTCTTGACCCTCAAGCATCCTTATCAGGCTCAAGGAGTGGCGGATTTATTTGTGAGAGAGGTTGTTCGCCTACATGGTTTCCCGAAGTCTATTGTCTCGGATAGAGATAGAGTCTTTATGAGTTTATTTTGGAAAGAGCTATTCAAGTTGTCAGGTTCCAAGCTGCGTTTTAGTTCCTCTTATCATCCTCAAACGGATGGGCAATCCGAGGTAGTGAATCGGACGGTGGAGACCTACTTGAGATGCTTTATCAATGGTCACCCGCATGGTTGGGCTAAATGGGTATCTTGGGCTGAATTCTGGTTCAATACATCTTATAATAGGTCCATTGGCATGACTCCGTTTGTGGCCGTTTATGGACAGGACCCTCCTTCTCTGTTTCGTTTTGATAAGGGGGGCACTCAAGTGGATGCGTTAGACCAATGGTTGGCTGCTAGGGATGCAGTGATAGATGATCTTCGACAAAATTTGAATAGAGCCCAGCAACGCATGAAGTTTCAAGCTGATCGGAAGAGGAGGGAGGTGCAGTTTGCGGTGGGGGATAGTGTGTTTTTGAAAATACAGCCTTATAAAATGCGTTCTTTGGCTAATCGGATCAATCAAAAATTAAGCCCGCGTTTTTACGGCCCTTTTAAGGTGGTTGAGCGAATAGGGGCAGTGGCCTATCGTCTAGAGCTTCCTTCATATTCAAAAGTACATTCCGTATTCCATGTTTCTCAACTCAAGCTGGCGGTCCAACCTATGGTACCCGTCCTGCCGTTACCACAATGTTTGGATGACACCCTGGAGTTAAATGCCCAACCTGTGGCTGTCCGTGACTCGAGGCGGTTGATTAATGGCACGGTGGAAGTATTGGTGCAGTGGGACAGCTTGGAGGAGTGTGATTGTACTTGGGAGGATTTGGAAATTTTCAGACAACAATTTCCTTCTTTTCACCTTGAGGACAAGGTGATTCTTCCAGGGGGGAGTATTGATGGGCCTCTATTGCCTTACAATAAGTATTATAGGCGCAGGGGAGCTAAGGCCCAAATGAAAGGGGTCAATGATATGGCCCAATCTGATGGCAAAAGCCCAAATGGGGGAAAAAATCAGCAAGCCAAGAAGGAAAGTAACGTGAAGCAGCATTCTGTTATACCCAAGGCCACGTGGAATGCAATGAATGGGGAGAGTCATGTGGGGGAGGGAGTTGTGATAAAGAGGGACGGTTAGAAGGAAAAGAGGGTATTGAGAAAAGTGGTGAGTGAGGGAAGCACCTGGACGTGGGGTTCAGTGTGGTAAAAAGGGGAAAACCGTTTGGGAATAGGACGTGTGTGAAGAGAATATTCTGAAGTGAGTGAGAGTAGCATGAGGAAAGGAATATGAAAACAATGGATGGGAGCTTTTGTGGATTCCATTGATAGAGTCATATTATTGTAGTAGGAATCTTGTTATTAATTCTGGTGATGTGTAAGGGAATTGTTTCCCAAGTATTCTATGAATTTCTTCTCATAATAGATGTTGTCAATATTTCAGTTCCTTAACTATTAAACTTTGCTAACTCAGATCTCTGAGTAATATATAAAAAAGGGTGCCATTAATGAATACTCATTCAAAGATAGTCAAAAAAAGATCAAGCCCTTCCTCTATATTTTTTTTTAAAGTGATTTTGATGCTCAAATCAATAGTTAATGGTGTCTTAGCCAATAAAGCTTCTGTCGGTAGTTTACTTATAGAGGCATATATAAATGAAGGGTGTTGTTTTTATCCCTTTGTAGGAAAAAGTAGGATTCAGTTAAAATCTCCTGTTAAAAAAATCGTGACACAATGATGTGAGAAATTATAATCATATAAAAATGGATTTTATTTTTCTTATGTTGCATGAGATAATTTATCTCATGCAACATATAAAAAATGGATGAGACCTACTAAAAAAGAGAAAAAAAAATAAAAAAGTAGGTCTCATTCATTTTTTTTTTTTGTGTTGCGTGAGACAACTTATCTCATGCAACATAAGAAAAACAAAATCCTATAAAAATAGATTAATATTATAAATGTAGATTTACTTTTGTGTGATTGTGATTTTCTCATGTGATCATGTCATATATTTTTAAATATGAAAGGATCGATTTTCAAAAAAATAACACCCTTCCTGTGATTGCCGTGTTTTTATTTATTTATTTTAGCTGTAGAATAAATAAATGGATTTGATTTTTAATTGTAACATAAGAAACATAAAAAGAATAATTCCCATGAATATGCGATTTAGGTGTTAGTACTCCCTTAGGATGTTATTCTTAAGGAGATTTCCGATATCTTCCTAAAATATTTTTTTTTTGATGATTCTCTTAATACTTACTGAAAAAAGTATTAAATATAAAAATAAAACGTATTTGATATTTATTTATTTAGTAATCAAGAAGATTATTGGTAAGATTTATTAAAAGGATTTAAAACTATCCATTCTTAATTTTCTTCCATAGTTGACAATAATGAAATAAATTTGAAAATATATCAGGATTGTGAAGGATATAAAGACCAATTTCAGATTTATAGTAGGACTAAATAAAACCAGACTTTGTTATCAAAAAAAAAAAAAAACCAGACTTGCTCTGACTTTTCAGCTGTAGAAGGGTTTTCTTCTTAATGCGTTGCTTGTAATTAAAGATGAT
>JAVKPL010002313.1:0-18638 GCA_032173675.1 Gastrolobium villosum
TGTTATACTAATCATCTCGAAGACAACATCAACACAACCTGCTTTAGAATTCCACATTTATCATGGAAATTCTTTGTATTGTAATCTTTCTGATTCAGATACCACGTTGAATACTGAACATGTACTTTGGTACTATAGGCTTGGACACATATCTCATACAGTTTTAAAAACTTTGTCATGTCAATATAGTTTCATTCCAAACAAGTATGTTGCTCTATGTGATGTCTGTCAGTTTTCTAAGCAACACAGATTGCCCTTTCCAATTAGCACATCTAAATCTACCAAATTTCTTCAGTTATTACATGCTGACATTTGGGGTCCATATGCCATAAAATCCTTACATGGTCATAAATATTTTCTTACCCTTGTTGATGATTTCACACGATATACATGGGTTATACTCATGAAATGTAAATCAGAAACTGCTCACCATTTAGAAGGGTTCATTTCTTACAAGGAAAACCAATTTCAAGTTTCCCTAAAAATCCTTAGGACTGATAATGGTCCTGAGTTCAACATGACTTCCTTCTTACATAAAAAGAGAATTCTTCATCAAAAATCTTGTGTGGAAACACCCCAACAAGATGGGATCGTAAAGAGAAAACATAAACACATTCTAAAAGGCTAGAACTCTTGCTTTTCAAGAAAACATTCATCCAAAATTATGGTGTTATGCTATATCTCATTTTGTCATTCTGTCCGCATAATCAATCGAATTCCCACTCCATTACTTAAAGATGTCTCACCATTTGAAAAACTTTTTGGCAAAGCACCTGATTTACATGATTTAAGAGTGTTTGGATGCCTTTCCTATGCTTCTACACTTGTGTCTCACAGATCAAAATTTTCAAAAAAGGCACGAAAATGTATATTTATTGGTCATAAACCTGGAATGAAAGGATACATTCTGTATGATCTTATTGCAGGTTCTATTTTTGTCTCTAGACATGTGAAATAACTTGAACACTGCTTCCTTCTTCTTCATACTTCATCACCATACAACAGTACTGTTAGACCCTATCCATCACCTGATCTAATTGATGTTGATTACTACCATGATCCACCAAAACAGAGCCAAACATCAAACCCAACTCAGATTTCCACAACTGAACCAATGCAAGACACCACACCAAACCTCAATCAATCACCCATCCATACATCAGATACTGATTTAGCATCACAAAACCCAACAGTAGACAGTAACACACAGCCCCAATCTGACTTTAATCATCATCCTCGAAGATCTTCAAGACCCAAACAACCACCAAAATATGTTGATGATTATCATTGGAGTCTCTCTACTGCCACAGCTGAATCTTCTTTTCCAGGTAAGTCATCTGTCATGTATCCCCTATTCAAAGTCTATACTTTTGATAATTGTTCATCCCAATATAAACATCATTGCCTTACCTTAAGTTCTTTAGTAGAACTTACAACTTATAAACAGGCTGCACAACATCAGTGCCAGATTGGTGCTATGGAAAAGGAACTCAGTGCTTTGGAATTCAACCATACTTAGTCTCTAGTGGATATGCCTGCTGGTATTAGATCCATTGGGTGCAAATAGGTATACAAAATAAAATTGAAGACTGATGGATCCATAGAAAGGTACAAGGCACAGTTGGTTGCCAAAGGATACAACCAAATGGAAGGAATCGATTATTTTGATACCTTTTCACCAATGCCTAAGATGACAACAGTAATAGTTATTCTCTCCATTACTGCAGCTTGTGGTTGGAATCTTATACAACTAGATGTTAATAATGCTTTCTGTCATGGAGAGTTAGATGAGGATGTGTATATGTTACCACCTCCAAGGTCAACTGATGCTGCATCTGGGAAGATTTGTAAATTACACAAGTCTATATATAGCCTAAAACAGGCTAGCAGACAATGGTATGCAAGGTTATCATCTTTTCTTGTTTCTCTTGGTTACAAGCAATCAAATGCAGATTACTCATTGTTTGTTAGACAGAATCTCTCATCATTTACATCAATCCTAGTCTATGTTGATGACATATTCCTCATAGGAAACAACTCTCAAGAGATTACAAGTGTTAAAAACTTCCTTGATGCTGAATTTAGGATCAAAGAGTTGGGTCCTTTAAAAAAAGTTTTGGGACTTGAGGTCAGTAGTTCAAATAAAGGATTGGTCCTCAATCAAAGGAAATACACCTTAGACCTATTACAGGATGCTGGTCTCTTAGCTTGTAAAGCTATCAGTACACTAATAGATCCATCTCTGATACTACAATGTGTGCAAGGAGAAGCATATTCTGATTCTGCATCCTATCGGCGTTTTATTGGTCGATTGCTGTATCTTACAACAACACGTCTAGATATCACCTTGGCTGTTCAACAACTCTCTCAATTTGTTGCCAATCCTATGACAATACATTATTAGGCAGCCACATAAGTGCTATGGTATCTTAAATGTTCCCCTGCAAAAGGACTTTTTCTTCAAGGGACAATGATCTTCATTTATCTGGATTCACAGATGCTGACTGGGGGTCTTGTCTTGATACTCGAAGATCCATTACTGGCCAATGTCTCTTTCTAGGTCCTGCTTTCATTTCCTGGCATGCAAAGAAACAACATACCATCTTAAGATCATCCACTGAAGCTGATTATAGAGCTTTGGCTTCTATAACATGTGAAATTCAGTGGCTCACATTTCTCCTTGCTGGCCTCCAAGTAGATACATCAGTTCCTGCTTCTCTTTATTGTGATAACAAGTCTGCAATATACCTAGCTAACAACCCAGCCTTCCATGAAAGATCCAAACACATTGAGCTTGGTTTTCATATTATTAGGGAGAATCTACTTGATGGTCTCCTAAAGTTACTTCATGTTTCTACAAAGGATCAACTAGCTGATCTCTTCACAAAACCACTACACTCAGGGCCCTTTCAATCTATTGTCTCCAAGCTTGGTCTTTTGGACATCCACAGTCCAGTTTGCGGGAGGGTGTAATCAGATAGAAAAGCTGACGTGTCATTAGTTAACTGACGTGTCATTAGTTGTATTAAAACCATATTAGTTTGAGTTAGTTATTCGGTTAACCACTTGTGTATAAATACTCTTTGTATTGTTAATTGTTGTTAATGGTTAATCAATAGTTGCATGTTATTCATCTATCTTCTCTCCTTCTGGTATGTGTTTCATCTTCTTTCTCATTGTTTAGATAAGTTTTCAAATCAATTAAGTAGGTCCAAGCCGAATACACAGTCACGTTTCATATGCTGATCAGATCCAAAAATTTAAACAGCACCAACAAACTCTTAAGGCATCAAATCTCTAATATAACCAATAATACAAGTCATTATAATACAGTTCCATTTTGAAGCAGACAACGCAAATCACATGCAACCGTTAAGCAGTTATAACTCTTAGACCTGGGTTCCAAAATAGGGCAGCGGACTTAAGCATGGAATTGGGTCTAATCCCCTTGGCCTAGAATTTCAATAAATTACAGAATGTAATTTAACATCATTGTTTTCATGAAGTTTTACATAGATCTTGTATGTCTAGGTTAATCCCCATGCCTAAACATACAACAAGTCTCTTTTAAATTTATCGATTGGCTTTTTATTGTATACAGAATCTATAGAATACAAAAGGAGTAAATTAGTCATCACTATTAAATTCCAATAAGCATAGCACATATAACCACACATTAATCTAACTCAACATGGATATTATTCTTTTGTTCTTTCTCATCATGTAGCATCATTAAAAGCTAAGAATTTAATGGATAGATTATAATACAGAACTTGTACAACCTTAGCCAATTTAATAGAGGAGGCGAAAAGCAATGAGATAGTATTAGTTAACAATGCGAAAATAAGTATTGATGCTTAACAATGTAATGTAACAACTCAGATTATGTAATATCATCAAATGGAACAATATAACGGTTATTTGAATTCAGTATCAAATCAATTTTCAGAGTTTAAATTGGAGTAGAGTAGTGTAAAGCACTAGCTCATAGTCACAGAACATCAAGTGGCTAATTTGACCAGTTATTTTGCAGACAATGAAATTTGGATTTTCTTTATTGCTATGCTAATAACGACCATTGCGCTAGTTCCCTAGACTTAATTCAGATCCGTTCCTAATTAAACTCATAGGACCTTAAAATCAGTTATGGAGTACACCGTTAATAAATAAGTGCATGCCATAGCTAGTCAGACATCAAAGTAGGCCATTTAGATTGCATTTAAGTAAATGATGACACCCGATACAGCAAGGTAGTACCGTTTAAATAGATAAGATATCTCTAGTTTTTACAACTTCGACAAATCTCCTTAATAAGGCAGTTTCATATATATAAAAATATCAATTTGGATGTCCTTGCCTGATTAAGAACCAAAGAAAAGGCATCATCATACATAAATCGATTCAAGCATCATTCACATATTTTCCGTATATAACAGGCATGCACATAGACCAATTTTCATCTATTGTCTTACCTTAATCTTTCTTTTTAATTTTGTTCTACCTCTCATGTTATTGTAATTTTTATCGGATTTAAGATTTTCCTTGGCAATAAGATACAATAAATTATTTAGTACCAAATAAATATTAAGAGGATGTGTAAATTTTAACTGTATGTTATTGCTGTGAACTGACCCTCAAAAGTTTGGGATCAGATAGTTAGGGTAAGGGATGCCTTATCATGGCTTGAGCTTCACAATATCATAACTTTTCACAGACAGGAGACCCACAAAATTGGGAATTAAATTAGCTTCAGTTAAATATTACACAATTTGTTATTATTATTTATTATTTATGTTATTATTTCAGCTTATGAAATAAACCTGAGAGATTGATATTTTCCATTATTATGGCTGAAAATGGATATAGTTTAAAAATCTCAATATTTTGAGAATCATCTCACATTTGTTTATTTTGTGCTAACCTTTCCAAAAAACCATCATGCCTCACATATCTTTTCTTGAGAAGGTTGGACTGTGAATTTATTTTTATGACGACCGTTGGGAATTACATAATAGTTGGAAACCAAGGAGCAGTAGCCATATTCCATGCAGGCAGTGTGGAATCCTACACCTATAAGCTAGACTAGAATGAGAAGTATGTATGGAATAAACGTTGTAACCTTATGTAGTTAGGATGTAATATATGCGTGGAACTGATGTAAAATATTTAGAGTACAAAATATTTGTACTAACTTACATCCATGTATAAATAATGAAGGATGTTAGTATTTCGAGTTAATCTTTCTAGATTTATTTTCTCAAATATTTTTATTTATTTATTATTATTATTAAATATATTGATTGCAAACAATGTGATATTCTCTATATTGCAATAATTAGAGGATGTAACAAGTAACATGACATTAAAAGTATCCGACATATATAAAACCCATTTTTATTATCAAATTGGGATGCCAAATTACCAAGCAAGATGCAAGACACGCCAAAAAAAAAAGTTGAAAACGAGAATATAGGTAATTCAGAGAGGGAATGACACAATATGGAACTGGACTCGTGGCACGGATTTATGCGTCATGTAGCATTAGCATCGCTTCGTACGCGACTTGCAGAATTCGAAACGCAATATTTGGTACGCATCGCAATTCAGAAAATGTTTTTTCTTTTCTTTTCTTTTTTTTTACAACCAGAAAATGTTTTTAAATCACACCACTTGGCACACGCCACGTCACTTACATGAACCATCACTCTTAAGTCTTAACGTCAATTTATTTCAAAATCGAATGCAACTAAAATTTACTTTTGCTTAAGTAGAGAAGAAAAAATTTAAAAAAAATAGAGAGATCGAGAGGATAAATTGTCATAACAGAATAATTGAACTTAAAAACCAAAACAAGGGGAAGGTTATAGTTACAACTTTTTTTTTACAACCTCTTACAACCATATCTTATCACCGTTGATTTCCGCCAATCAACGGTTATCATTTTAGCAAATTAAACACATTAATTAATTATTAATTCACAATAAATGATAACCGTTGATTGACAGAAATCAACGGTGATAAGGTATGGTTGTAAGAGGTTGTAAAAAAAAAGTTGTAACTATAACTTTCCTCCCAAAACAAAATCCATTTATCTATTAGAGGAAGGTTATAGTTACAACCTTTTTTTACAACCTCTTACAACCATACTTTAACACTGTTGATTTCCGTCAATCAACGGTTATCATTTATTGTGAATTAATAATTAATTAATAAGCACCCTTGAGTCCTTTTCCCCTTCATTTCCCCCAATTCTTCTTGTCCCTTTCTTTTTCACTTTTATTTATTTATATAAACATATATATATATATATTTATTATTATTATTATTTTTATTTTATTTTTTCAACAATTTTATATCTTTCATGTGGGTTCATCTACCACCGACCCCAATTAATTTGGGATAAAGGTGATGTTGATGTTGATGTTGATGTAATAAGTTTAATTTGAAAAAATGATAACCGTTGATTGGCGGAAATCAACGGTGATAAGATATGGTTGTAAGAGGTTGTAAAAAAAAAGGTTGTAACTATAACTTTCCTCTATTTATTATAGAGTGGGGATATTCTAACTACCAAAAATTCTTACTACTAACTTACTACCCATCAAATCACCATTGGATCAAAGAAAGAGAGTGTTAAAAAGTTTTTGAAGAAAGAGAAAATGTTAATCTAATGGTGATTAGATAGGTAGTAAATTGGTAGTGGAAAATTTTGGTAGTGAGAATATCCCTCCTCTTTATTATATACATAAAATCTAAACTGCAATTTTCATAATGTTTAATATATGTAATTTATAGCATATTATTTTGACTAGAAAGCAAGAATCATTACTTTTGTATCTGAGATTAAATAAAAAATATATTATATTTTATTAATAGAAAAATATTTATTATTTTAAAGGATACAATTTTGTGTTATTTTAAGAGAAATAATCGTATTATACAACATATTTGACATGCTTTTATATTCTCTCATCTACAAAATTAAGAGGAAAGTATTGCAAAGGATAAAGAATTTAAAAGTCCAACAAAATATGCATCAAAACAACACATTGTTGTTTCACTTAAAATGATATGAAGTTGTGTATTTTAAGATGACAAGTAATTTTCCCTATATTTGGATACATTTTCATCAGATTCCTAAATGCTTGTGTTTTTTTCTCATCTATTTCTTAATTGTACATTTAAATTTAAATAAATTTCATATCAATTTAATATTAACCAAAAAAATAAATTTATTTTTCTTCAAATGTATTTAATTTTTAAATCCTAATTCATTTATTTTTATCTTCTTTATTTATGGGTAGTATTTCTCTCAAGTTGCATAAGATGAAATTTATTTCCTGCACTCACATAGTCACATCGGAAATTGAACTGCTGCTCTCTCTTTTTTCTCTCTCTCTCCTAGTGGGTCCCACAATTGATTGAATGTGCTGGAAAAATTTTCTCTCATATGCAACTTGAAAGAAATATTACCCTTTATTTATTATATATTTGTATTTAAATAAATATCAAATCCATTTGAAATTGATAAAAAAAGTAAAACTAATTTTATCATATTTAGATTTATTTCCCATCTAATCTTCAAATCTTAATTTTTTTCTTAACTTATTTATTTATTATGTACTTATATTTAAACAGATTTTATATCACTTGGGGTTGGACTAAAAATCAAACTTATTTTTTATTTATATTTTAAGGATTACATGCTTAATATATTATGAGTAAATACCTTTTTTGATTCTCAAGAAAAAACTCGGGATCCAAATTAATTTCTGAGAAAAAAAAGTCGACTTATGGTCTCTCTAAAATTTTAGTTCTTTGAAATTGTGATCCTTCTAAAATTCAAATAAGATTCACGTTAGTCTTTCAAAAAAGATTAATATATTATTTTTTTCTAAGGAATTAAAATAGATTTCGCATTTCTTTTTTTGAGAATCAAAAAAATTATTTACTTATATATTATTGATACGATATCTTTTAAGAAATCTTTTATTATCTAATCAAATCTTATGATTTGATATGATTTATAACTTAAAAATAAATTAACAATTTGTATCGCGATTGATTTTAGACTGGTTTGATATTCTAGATCTTCGTAATATTGTATATTCGTAATATGGTAATTAGGAGTATGTGTCTCATTGAATTCTAATTTCACAGTCCAATTAATCGTACTATATATAGTAACGCACTCTCACATTCTTATTCGCAAAGACCCTTTCTTTTCCATTCCATCTTCTTCACCCTTGGCCTCCAAGTAACCTTAACCATTCTTTCACCTCTAAAGGTAACTGTGTTGTTCTGTTTCCTCCCTCATACTCTTCGGCTGCTCTACACTTAGACCATCCTCATCTTTCTTGTGATAAACACGTCTCCATCATAGGTTCCTTTTTATTTTAAACTTTTCCAGTTTTAGAATTTTTTTTCTTCGTCTCTGTTGAATTTTGTTTAGGAAGAGGAGTTTTTATTTTTTTTTATTTTTACTTTCTTCTTTTCTGCTTTCGCGCGTACTATTTAAGTTGTTTTGTGCATTATTTTTCTTGTATGGTATTTGTTTGTTGTTTTTCTTCTGGGTTTGTTCTGCTATGGGTTTGTGTTCTCTATCATATGAGTAAAAATTGTTTCTTTGGCTCACCAAGAAGAAAAAAATTGTTTCTTTAAGTATTTTTTTTGTTTTAATTAATTTTTTATTAAAATTTCTTGAAATTCTTGGCACTATAACCAAATACTACTTTCTACGGTGATTTTAATCTTCAACAACCAACTCAAATGTTGTGAAAACATATTCCAATACACGTCTTATTATTGCTAGTTTAGCATCCTCATTTGAATTAAAATATATACCACTACTTACACATTTTGACAGGCTTTTCTCTTTTATTTAATTAATTCATTAACCTTTCATTTGGGAAGATGCTTTATTGAGTATATGTTGCCATGGATGTTCAAATAGTTAATACATGCATCTATACTTCTGTTGAAACAGGGTAGCCTTGTAATCCATTAAGTATATGAAATCCTTTAAGTGTTTCTATATTCTTTTGGTATAGCTAATTAGTATTTAACTCTTCCTGTGTGAATTACAAGCACTCTTAAATTTTTTATTTTGAATCTTATTTTTTAGCATGCTTTAAGAAATGGATTTTTTATTTTTTTAATAAACCAAAGAAAAAAAATACATGGTTGTTTTACTTTTTTGTTGTTGTAAAAGGTGAGAAAATAATATAATTTTTTACCGAAATATACTAAAAAAAATGAAATTATATTAATTTCAAAATTAATTACTGATCTGTATTAATGGGACTATGGGAGTAAGTAACTGCCACATGATGACACCCTGAAAGTCCCGCCAGGGGTAGTGAGACTAAGGCTCTTACAACAGTGGTCCAAATTTCTCCTTTCCACTTTTATGACACCCTAAAAAATTATTATTATTTTTATAATAACTTTAATTTAATTTTATAAAAAAATAATTAGCACTATAAATTATTTATTTATAATAATATTTTTAAATTTTTACGTATTTAAAATTGCCAAATCTATCTTCAATTATACGTGTTTCATGACTAGTTTTTATTTTAACTTTGTATCTGTTTGTTTGAAGAATTGAAATATTTGATATTATTTAAGTTGGATAAGTTATATCATATATAATTGTTGGGATGATTTTCTAATAACATCTACTCTTTGGATTTTTTTGGTGGCGATAATTTTGAATTCTTGGGAAGAATTATTGTACTTGATTTTTTACATTTATCATCTTTTGAAAATAAAAATATTTTTGTGATAAATTATTAATTTAAATATCTTATCTCATTTTTATTACATCCCGTAATCAGTATATAATACATGGATATATGCTATGTGTACATGTATAATTTTTTTTCGGATGTATGGTAATTATGTGTAATGTGTGAATTGTATGACCTTTATTCCTTGGATAAGACTAAGGTAATTAATTTAAATCATTGGAGGGTATATATGTAGACATATGAATTTATTAAAATCATATGAGTAATGTGAGTGTGTGTTAGAAGGCTTTAGTGCTTAGTGGACTTTGGTAGTAGGCTAGTGTGTATGTGGACTTGCTACTTTTGGACTGTTTGGTGTTCTTTGTGTGTGTGGCCAATGGCCCAAGGATGGCTCTTGGATCAAGCTAATTCAGCCCAAGGTTGTGTCCACCCTTATCTCCCCTAAGCCTTGTCCAACTAAGGTGTCTTGTGTATCAAGTAACTCTCACATGGCAAAGGTAATTTCCACTCCATTTATGCGCACAAGAGGGTGAGTTACACTTAGAAAAAATCTGCCAATTTCCTTATTGTTGACCGCCACCTCACCTTGACTTTTGCACACTTGATTTCAATTTCATTGCATGGAAGACACATGTGCAATTTAGCATGATTTTAGGCTGCATACTTCTCCATTTAGGCGCACATGGAGGGGCCTGGTGCAGATTTTTCTTATGACACAAACTGCCTAACTTGTTGACTTGGAGAACCCTCTTGCACTTCCATCATTAGACTGCATTGTGCAGATTTTTGGCAAGCTTTTGCAGCCCATCATGAGTCAAACCTGCCCTTGCTTCCTCATGCATCATTAGTAGGATCTTGGGGCTGCATCTTCATCATTCTATGCGCACAAGACAGCCCCAAAATCAGATTTCTTGGCTGCCACAAAGCTGTCTCCTGCTTGTGGAGGCTGCCTAAAATGAACCTCCCTCAGTTGAATTACCTCACTTTGTGCGCATGGCTTGGCCATTTGTGTTTGGTCTTTTGTGTGAAAATTCTGACTTAGAAGCCTAACTCAGATCTGAACCATCTTCTCCCCTCCTTGCATGTGAATAGAGTACCTTAGAAGCAACCTTGTGTGCAGCCTCATCTCCTCAAGTAATCAGATTTTTGCATGATGCTTAATCATGCCACTTCTCCTCACTTCCCCTTTAAATTTGCGCACAAGAGGGGGCTGCCCCCATTCATTTTGTGCAGCCAACTCCTCTCCCCTCTCCCTCACACTCTAGCTTAGCATTACAAGAACCTTAGGAGCCTCCTTGGAAAGAAGACTTTGCCAAGCCAACTCCCTCCTTCCCTCACCTCAACCGTGACCTTACACCAAGCTAGTGCAAGCCTTGTTCCTCATCCTTGTTGCGCATAGATCACCATAGGAAGTGAGGACTTGTTGTGAAGTAAAGCTAGAAGACTTTGAAGTGTGTGCTACAAGAGGTAGGCCTTGAACTTAGAACATTTTCATTGTAACCATGTATGCATGCTTGAATGTCTCCTTGAAAATGTGTTGCTTTGGATCTTGGTTGAGCATGATTAAAGTATAAGTATGGAGTCATTTCCATGATGATTTGTATGCATAAAAATCTTATGGTTATGTTTAAAATTATATGCCACTGTTTTGTATGGATATGCCACTGTTTTGAAGAAGAAATGTGCCGCTGTTTCGGTTTGATGTGCCACTGTTTTGAAGATCAAATGCCACTGTTTCTGCACATTAAAATGCCACTGTTTCTGCACACTAAAATGCCACTGTTTCTGCACATATATGCCACTGTTTCTGCACATTATATGCCACTGTTTCTGCACATTATATGCCACTGTTTCTGCACATATATGTCACTGTTTTAGTGCTCCCTAAGCCACTGTTTTTATGCATGAAATGCCACTGTTTTACTCATCAAATGCCACTGTTTCTATGCATAAAATGTCACTGTTTTAGTCATGAAATGCCACTGATTTCCATCAAATGCCACTGTTTTTATGCATAAAATATCACTGTTTTAGTCATCAAATGCCACTGTTTCCATTCAAAATGCCACTGTTTTTATGCATAAAAGGCCACTGTTTAGTCATCATATGCCACTGTTTTTATGCATAAAATGCCACTGTTTTAGTCCTTCTATGCCACTGTTTGTATGCATAAAATGCCACTGTTTTAATCCATAATATGCCACTGTTTCAATGTCCAAAAACCAAGATTTATGCCACTGTTTTGGAAGTTCAAAGTGCCACTGTTTCTGTTTTAAAAACGCCACTGTTTCTGTTTTAAAAACGTCACTGTTTCTGTTTAAAACTTCACTGTTTTGCTGCTGTAAACACTGCTGTATGTTCACTGTTTTGCTGCTGTAAACACTGCTGTATGCTCACTGTTTTGCTGCTGTAAACACTGCTGTAAACACTGCTGTATGTTCACTGTTTTGCTGCTGTAAACACTGCTGTATGCTCACTGTTTTGCTGCTGTAAACACTGCTGTATGCTCACTGTTTTGCTGCTGTAAACACTGCTGTATGCTCACTGTTTTGCTGCTGTAAACACTGCTGTATGATCACTGTTTTCCACTGTAAGACACTGCTGTATGCTCTCTGTTTCTGCTGTAAATAGCCACTGTAAATGATTAGTTGTAATTGATTTAGGTGCGCTTAAGAAGTGAGATACTTCGCTGCTGTTTGGTAATATTTAAGGCAAGCAAAGGTAAGTGTCAGGCGATGATGCCTAATGTGACTATTGACTACTGGTATAGAATTGTGACATGATGCTCCATATGCCGTAAAAATATTATGTTCCATTATAATGAAAGGAAACTGCCAAAAATGTGCCGTGATGGCTATATGACTATGAGGTAAAGACGTTATGTGGCAGCATAACGCATATGAAAGGTATATAAGCATGCATCTTACATCATACCGCATTTTTACGCCTTGTGTGTGAAAGCATAGCATGACATGCATGTATCAAGATCATATAGGCCTTGTGAAGAATAGTTATGTACAGGACCATGTGTTTGAGCAAGCATCATATAGGCATCCCCAAGGTACCGGGGTATGGGACACTTGGCATCAGTCCGCATAGGCCCACAGATGGAATCCACATGGAGCTCAGGTGCCAAGGGATATTTGATTCCACTGTGAAGTGCGCGCACGACGGTGCTAAAAGCGCAAAGGAAAGGCGTTATATACGCAATATATGAATATGATAAAAAGGAAAAGGAAAAGGAACAAGGATATGTTGAAGTGACTGTTTATGATTTTGTGCCTAGTTAATACTGTTATATTATTGGTTTTATTGCCACACTACTGGGATTATTCTCACCCCTTCGGGGCTGCTATTTTTCCAAAATGGCAGGAGGACGCAAAAGCATTTGAAGGAATGATATTTTGCCGTTGATTGCTGATGCTTGGATTATCACTGTTGCTGTTTGTTTAAATGGATGACTGTAATGATCAATGTTTTGGTACTTTTGGATGACTGTAGTCTTTATCATATTTATGTTAGCTGGAACTTTTATGAACAACAGCTATTTTGGAAAACCTTTATGAAAAGAATTTAAGTGCTGAAAATTTTATACGGACTTGTATACTGCTATGAGGTTCTTTGTTAGCTCATGTGACGTTAACGACTCTAATTCCGCTTAGCAAACGACTCTCTTGGATGCATACAAGGGAGGGCGTTACACTAATTGGTATCAGAGCAGTTTGGTCCATGGATTTGCTTGTGTTTGATTGAATTGATTGTTGTTTGTGTTTATCTGCTGATTGACTGTCTAAATGTGCTATAGTTTAAGTATATGTTAGCTAGGATAGTTAGATTGTTTAGACTGTTCTGTGATAAGACACGGATGCATAGCTAACTTGTCCGAATTGAACTCGAGTACCTACTTGGGACTGCTGCCATGAATAACTTGCGGTGAGCCTGATCAACTCATTTCCTGATATTGTGAGTGCAGAATCATGGCGGGTGGTCGCGGTTCAACTCGGGGAAGGACTGGCGATGCGGAAGAGGATCTTATCACTACCATTGGGGGACTGGCAACGTTTATCCAGAATATGAGCCAAGAATGGCGCGACCATAGGCAACAGAATCAGAACCAACCCCCACTGCATGAAAATGCAGAAGAAATTGCCCGTCGGAGGTTGAAAGACTTCCGCAACTTCCAACCACCTACCTTTGAGGGTGAGGACAACCCTGAGGCTGCAGCAAAGTGGCTGCAGATGATCGAGCATATCTTTGAACGCATGGCATGCCCGGAAGCACAGAAGACTGATTACGCGTCGTACCAGCTGATGGGAGAAGCTTTAACATGGTGGACTGGTGCGAGGGCTCTGCTGAGAGCTCAGGACGTGGAACTAACATGGGCCGTGTTCAGACAAGTATTTCTGGATAAGTATTTTCCTAAGGCAATGCGAAGGATGAAGCACACTGAACTGCTGTCGCTCAGGCAGGGTAACATGACGGTTAATGAGTATATTGCAAAGTTTGGGCAGCTGATCGAGTACGCCAACTTTGACCGGAACATTTATGATGAAGAATGGCAGGTGGAGAAGTTCGAGAGCGGATTGCATCCGGAAATCCGCAAGCTCATCTTGACGACGGCTAATCGTACACTTCCGGAACTCATCAACCAGAGTCGTCAGGCAGAAGGAATCATTCTGGAGGCCAAGAACTTGAACAAGCCACCAACACAATTCCACGGAGGAAACCGAGCAGGCAGATTCTTCAGGGCGGCACCTGGTAGGGGTCGAGGCAGAGGTACGCCGTTGCAGGCGCGACCTGGAAACTTTAAGAGAAACTTTACGGTGGGTCAATCGTCGACTGGACGTCAGGGCGCGACTGTTTGTGCCACATGTGGAAAGAATCACTTTGGAGTCTGTCGCAAGAACAACAATGCATGCTTCAGATGCGGCCAGCAAGGTCATTTTGCTTACAAATGCCCCCAGAACGCTGATCAACAGCCTCCGCAAGCACGGGTGTTCACATTGGATGCAAATGAAGCGCAGAAGTTTCCCAACCTGATCAAAGGTAATGTCACTTTGAATGGTCACCCAATTTCTGTTATCTTTGATTCTGGAGCGTCTGGCTCTTTTATGGCAAAGCATACTGCCTTGAGAATAGGCATCACCCCAACCCCGTTACCTTATGAGTTACACATCAGCACACCTACTGGAGGATCGTGCACAGCCTCAGAGATCTGCAGAGGTGTTACCTTGCAGTACGAAGGGAACACGTATACAGTTAATTTGGTGGTCCTGCCGGTATTCAACTTCGATGTGATTATCGGTATGGACTGGCTGACGGAAAACGGGATAACGTTGGACTGTCGAGCAGGGAAAATCGTTGTTCCTGCGAAAGATGGTAATTTTCAACCTTTCTCTCTCATTTCCTTATTGCAAGTTAGAAAAGAGCTCCGCAAGGGAGCAGCAGGGTATCTTTTGTCGATCGAGGCTGAGACCTCGGTTGACAATCAAATTCAGGATGTACCGGTAGTTAGAGAATTCGAGGAGGTATTCCCGGATGAAATACCTCGATTGCCTCCTCATAGGGAAATAGAATTTTCGATCGAACTTGTTCCTGGAGTCGGACCAATCTCCATTGCCCCGTATCGTATGGCACCTCTGGAACTGCGCGAGTTGAAGAAGCAGATAGAAGAGCTTTTGGCAAAGGAATTCATCAGACCGAGTACTTCCCCATGGGGTGCTCCAGCCATCTTGATTAAGAAGAAGGATGGAAGTTTACGTCTGTGTGTAGATTACCGACAGTTGAACAAAGTCATGGTGAAGAATAAGTATCCGCTACCGAGGATCGACGATTTGATGGACCAGCTGAGAGGAGCCAGAGTCTTTTCCAAGATAGATTTACGATCGGGATACCATCAGATCCGGGTCAAACCGGAGGATATTCCGAAAACCGCTTTTAGGACTCGTTATGGGCACTACGAATATCAGGTGATCCCATTCGGCCTTACGAATGCCCCAGCGGTATTCATGGACTACATGAACCGCATCTTCCGCCCGTTCCTTGACCAGTTTGTTATTGTGTTTATCGACGATATCCTGATTTACTCAGCTAATGAAGAGCTGCACGCGGAACATCTGAGGATTGTCTTGCAAGTCTTGAAGGAGAAGCAGTTGTACGCGAAATGGTCGAAGTGCGAGTTTTGGCTTAAAGAGGTCCAGTTTCTGGGCCATGTCATTTCATCAGAAGGTATCGCGGTGGACCCCAGCAAAGTCGAAGCTGTCATGAATTGGGAACGACCCAAGACTGTCACCGAAGTAAGAAGTTTCTTAGGTCTGGCTGGATATTATCGAAGGTTCATCCAGAATTTCTCTCAGATAGTGCAACCCCTTACTCGTCTCACTCGGAAGGACAAGCCTTTTGAGTGGACTGAAGCTTGTGAAGAATGTTTCTTGGAACTGAAGAGCAGATTGACGAGTGCTCCCGTACTCACGATTCCGGATCCTACTCAAAAGTTCGAAGTGTACTGTGATGCGTCGCTGAAAGGACTTGGATGCGTGTTGATGCAAGACCGTATGGCGGTAGCTTACGCATCTCGACAACTTAAGCCTCACGAAGAAAATTATCCTACGCACGATTTGGAGTTAGCGGCTATAGTGTTCGCACTTAAGATCTGGAGGCATCACTTGTATGGTTCGCAGTTTGACGTGTTCAGCGATCATAAGAGTTTGAAGTACTTGTTCGACCAGAAGGAGCTGAATATGCGGCAACGACGGTGGATGGAATTTCTGAAGGACTATGATTTTGAACTTAAGTACCACCCAGGAAAGGCAAACGTGGTAGCTGACGCCCTGAGCAGGAAGACTCTACACAATGCAACCCTGATGATGGAAGAATTGAAGCTGTTTGAGGCCTTTCGAGACTTGAACTTATCGGTAGGCGAGAGAGGAAGTAGCATTAGATTGGGAATTATAAAGGTGGAGAATGAATTGATCAGTAGAATTAAGGAGGCTCAGAAAGATGAAGAGTTAGTCCGTGATTTGGTTGGCAACCAAGAGGTTGTAAAGGACGAGAATGATGTTTGGAGATTTCAAGGACGGCTGGTTGTGCCGAATGAAGTATTGAAGCAAGAAGTTTTACAGGAGGCTCACAAGGGTAAGTACGCAGTTCATCCTGGATCCACGAAGATGTACCATGATTTGAAGACCTCGTTTTGGTGGCCGGGTATGAAGCGTGATATTGCGGAGTATGTATCTCGATGTTTAACGTGTCAGAAGGTGAAGTACGAACATCAGAAACCATCGGGACTCCTTCAACCCTTGGAGATTCCCGAATGGAAGTGGGACAGTATTGCGATGGATTTTGTAGTTGGACTTCCTCGGACGCGAGAAGGATATGATTCTATCTGGGTGATTGTCGATCGTTTAACGAAGTCAGCTCATTTCTTGCGTGTTAGAACCACATATGATACAGAAAGGCTTGCTAGAATTTATCTGCAGGAGATTGTGAAGCTGCACGGAGTTCCTACGAGTATTGTCAGTGATCGTGATCCCAAGTTTACATCTAAGTTTTGGGAATCCTTTCAAAGAGCATTAGGGACCCAATTGAGGTTGAGTACTGCTTATCATCCGCAGACCGATGGCCAGACGGAACGCACCATTCAAGCATTAGAGGACATGTTACGAGCATGTGTTTTGGAGTTAGGAGGCAGCTGGGATAGCTATCTTTCTTTGATTGAATTTGCTTACAACAACAGTTACCATTCCAGCATTCAGATGGCCCCGTATGAAGCTTTGTATGGGAGAAAATGCAGATCCCCTTTATGTTGGACTGAAGTGGGTGAGCGAAGTATGTTAGGACCTGATCTAATTCAAGAAACATCCGAACAAGTAAAGAAGATTCGAGAAAATATGCAGCGGGCTCAGGCCAGACAGAAGAGTTATTACGACAAGCGTCATAAGCCTCTATCTTTCGAAGTCGGAGACCATGTGTTCTTGAGAATCACTCCTACATCGGGACTCGGAAGGAGAATGGGAGTTAAGAAGTTAAGCCCACGGTACTTAGGACCATATCTGATTATGGACCGGATTGGAGAGTCTGCATACCGGTTGGCTTTACCACCCAATCTGTCAGGAATTCACAATGTATTTCATGTGTCACAGCTACGGAGGTATCTCTCTGATCCATCTCACGTGTTACAGCCGGAAGAAGTGGAACTCAAGGAAAATCTGACTTATCAAGTGCAACCGTTCCAAATTCTTGAAAGATCCGTCAAGCGACTCCGTTCTAAAGAGATTCCTTTGGTGAAGGTATTATGGAACAACAGATCGGCAGCTGAAGCCACTTGGGAGCGCGAGGACGACGTTCAGAAACGCTATCCAGAACTGTTTAGCTCTTAAGTAAGTTTAATTTTGCGGGCAAAATTCCTATTTGGTGGGGAGAGTGTAACATCCCGCATAATTAGTAAAATACATAAGTACTATATGCTATATGTACATGTGTAGAATTCGGATGTATGGTTTATGTGTAATGGCTTGTGAATTGTTTGATCTTTATTCCTTGGATAAGACTAAGGTAATGAATTAAATTAAATCATAGGAGGGTACATATGTAGACATGTGAATTTAATCATATGAGTAATGTGAGTGTGTGTTAGAAGGCATTAGTGTTTGGATGTGGGCTAGTGTGTGTGTGGACTTGTTACTATTGGATTTGTGATTGGATCCTTTTGTGTGTGTGGCCAATGGCCCAAGGATGGCTCTTGGATCAAGCTAATTCAGCCCAAGGTTGTGTCCACCCTTATCTCCCCTAAGCCTTGTCCAACTAAGGTGTCTTGTGTATCAAGTAACTCTCACATGGCAAAGGTAGTTCCCACTCTTTTATGCGCACAAGAAGGTGAGTAACACT
>JAVKPL010002314.1:0-18379 GCA_032173675.1 Gastrolobium villosum
CGACATGTCCGGTTTCCACCTTTCTCATCTCCTTGAAGAAGTGCTTATGTCCGCACATGTGGTTGCTCGCACCCGTGTCGAGATATCATCTATGCTCATCGCTTGGACTTCCTTTACTGTGTGTCATTAACAAGACACCATCCTTCATCTCGCCTTCTGTGGCTAGGTTGGACGTCTCCTCCACCTTTTCTCCTCTCTGCATTCTCTTGCGAAATGTCCGACTTTGCCACAGTTGTAACACTTGTCCGAGTTACAATCTTTTGCATAGTGACCAAACTTTCCACATTTGTAACACTCGATGTTTGAATAATGTGACCGACCTCCTCGTCGACCTCGTCCTCTTCCTCTCCAGTTTTGTTGATTTGACTGTCCTACCTCATCACTATACACTTCTTGACTTCGGCCTCGACCTCTACCACCACGGCTAGTACCTCGTCCACCGCGGCCACGTCCTCTACCTCGAAAATTTTGAGAATAGAGCATCTTCTCATCTTTAATTGTTGCTTTGGTCTGAAGTGCCTGCTCAAGAGTTTCCTCCTTCTTCTTCTTTTTTTGTTCATGCGCTTCAAGGGAACCCGCAACTCGTCAATGGTGAGTGTAGACAGGTCCTTGGACTCCTCTATGGCACAAACCACATTTTCGAACTGGTCTGTCAAAGATCTCAAGATTTTCTCCACCACTCTAGTGTCAGGTATATCTTCTCCATTCCGTTTTAACTGGTTCACAATTCCTTGAACCCGGGCAACGAACCCGGATACTAAGCTTTCTGTGTCCTTCATCTTCATTCCCTCCAACTCGGCACGAAGGGTTTGGAGCCGGACTTGTTTAACTCGGTTAGCTCCTCTATAGACATTTGCTAAGATGTCCCAGGCTGCCTTTGAGGTCTCACAATTTGCTATCTTCTCGAACCCGGATTCGTCTACAGCTCGGAAGAGCATGAATAACGCCAGCTTGTCTTTTGCACGCGTCTCTTTCAACGCTTTGGTTTGAGCCGCCGAATGGCCTCCAGTGTCCTGTGGTTCTATAAAACCTGCTTGAACATTCTCCTAAGCGTCCTGGGATCCGAGAAGAGCCTTCATTTGGATGCTCCAATTCTCGTAGTTCTCCTTCGTCAACTTAGGTAGTGCCATATCACTCCCCCTCTCCATAGCTTTGATACCAATTTGTGGTATCACTATAATGTAGAACTTAAAATAAAAACAACTATTTTCTTGTGGAGAAGACAAAACTTGTATTTCTCTTTTTCTTGTGATATGTTGATTACAATATGGATTAGTTTATATAGGCACTAGATTGCCTTTTCATGAACCAAACATTAAATTAGCCATAAACCACAAAACTAAACTTCCAACTCTTGGCCTCTCTAACTCTTGACCTTTCACTTTCTCACAACTCTTGGCCTTTCACTTTCTAACAACTCTTGGCCTTTCACTTTCTCACAACTCTTGGCCTTTCACTTTCTTACAACTCTTGGCCTTTCACTTACCTAAACACATGACTGCTTAATTAAGACTATTAACTAAAGCAAGGTTTGCCTACGTGCATCCGAAGAATCAACTAAAGCAAGTTCAACAAAGCTATAAATTGAGTTTTCCTCAAAGTTATGATATTGGAATGGGTTAAATCCTTTCTGAATCTGATATTGGTTTTTCTCTCATAAATATTGCAGACGAGATATTAGTGTAAATATGGGAAGTTTTGAATTTGGTGATCATTCTGTACAGGTTTCAGTGCTGACTGTTTTGGTTTGGAACATTATGACATGTTAAATCATAAAAATATTGCCAACTGTAAGAATTAGGGATCTTCTAGATATCTGTAGGTTATCTCTTTATTTCATTATGATTCTTTTTTTTATAAAACATATATTAAGTCTTTCAAGACCTAGAGTTGTGTTCCTCAGTGTTACTAATTCTGAGTATCATTGATGTGGTGTGTGGTAAATTCTATCTTTTTCTATATATGCTTGTATAAAGATCACTCATGAATTTACATCTGCAATGAAAATGTCATCCTTTTAGTTTGTTTCTATCGCCTGCAAACTGATCTTCATATGTGTAAATAGCAGAACATATGAAAATGCTTGTTTTGCTCCAATTTGTTTTATTTGTGCATTTTCTAGAGGTTGAAATTGCAGAGCATGAAAGAAAAATGAAAGATCCCACTGAAACCATTTTGTTTTGGAACAATGCATATTGAAGCAGTACTAAGTTTTGTTATTTTACCTGCACTGTTTAGGGATCTAGAGATGTAAATGCTTTCTATGTAACAGTGTTCTATTTTTTATTTTTTTTATCGCAACAGCTATAAAAGTAATATATAACAGTTGGTAGGGGTGGTGTTGTTCTTTCTTCCAGGGGTGTTAAATTTCATGCAACTAACCTGAAAATCACAAATGTGCTTTTTCTTGTTGGGTATAAAATACTTGAATGTGCAATTACATGCTTGGATTTAGATTCCTAGCAGTTAGTTTCTGATTTCTGCATACTTTAGTTGTACTTTAGATATGACTCAGAGTCCTTAACCTGTCAACCTGTTGGTTTTAACTTCTTGGAAATGTCTATCTTAAATAGAAGTGAATGTTAGTTTGCCTCAATTGAAACAAATTTATTAGTCTTTTAGATTCTAATCTAAAGCCTTATTCATTCATTTCATTTTATTTTGGTGGTGGGGAAATGATGATCCTATGTGACTGCAATCTTAGTTAATTAAGAATATTGAAGGTTAATAAAATTTTGGCAGTTTCCCTGTTATGGTGAGCAGCAAGAGTCATGCTCTGCCTTGTAGATAGGTAAATCGAAAAACGCGTTAGTTTTAAATATTGTTAACCTTCTGTTTCAAATTTCACTTATACTTCTACTTCAATATGAATTATTTATTGGGTTCTATTGGAATTTGTGTTTGCTTTGGATAAATTAGATGGTTTTTGTCTTGCTTCTTAAATGTGAGAGCTGCATGTGGGGGATTATTGAGAGACTGGGAGGGGAATTGGGTTTCTGGTTTCTCTGTCTTTATTGGTTCCTGCTCCCCTTTGCAAGCTGAACTCTGGGCTATTTTACATGGGTTGGAGTTTGCTTGGAAATCTGGTTGGAAGAAAATTATTCTTGAATCAGATTCTGCTCAAGCCATTGGCCTTCTTATGACTGGTAATGACACTCGAAAGCTACCTCTGGTAACTAATGTTCCTAAGGACGAGCTTTTGTGATTCCAGAGTCTTTGTAACATTCATCTATATCACACTTCCAGCAAGTTGAGCCGATGGTTTTGAGTCGATGGTTTTTAGTTTTCTTTCTGTCTTGCTTTTTCCTGTTGTGTTGGAGAATTTACCAAAAAAAAAAAAGGCATGTTCCTAAGCTTTTGTGATTGAGTCTTTGCAAGTTGAGCCATGTGTTGGAGAATTTGGCATTCAAGTGAGCAGAATGGGATGTGTATCCCAGCCTTGCCTAAATAACTTATCCACTTTCTTTGTGGAGGAGATATTTGGATGACCAGTGAGTTTTTGTTGATGATAAGGGTTACTTGCTAGTTAAGCGATGTCTCTTACCAAGTTACATAGTGTATCTTTTACCAATTTTTCCTGAAGCATTTGTTTGCAGATTGTTTTTGTTAAGTGAAGGTATTTATTGCTTGTTATGGGCATGGCTTTTCAACACCTGGCTCTTCAATCTTTTTTGTGTATAGGTCGGTTGTTTCTTGGTGCCGTCAGCCTCTCCTCATAGTGAAGATGAAAAGGGAGTATGCGAATGGAAAATGTAAGCTTGCCAATGCATATACCAAATTACCAATATAAGGTTAACAAACAAGATAGGCATGCAGATGGTTTGTTTAGACTAGTCTCTCTTCACCATCCCTGGTTTGCTTAACTAGTTGAAGGGATTCAGAAAAGGCTCTTAACACCCTAAGTGAATGAATTTAAATTTACCCTTTACCTGGTGGTTAACGCTTCCTAAGGAGATTTCCCTGCACCTAGAGTCTAACGTAGAACCTTTGATTGATGGATGGCTAAAATACATCAAGCCCAATAGCAACAAATTTCTCTGACCAGCTTCATGAGTGGGTGAGCCATATAACCTCTCCTCCCATGTTGGACTTCAGTTAGACGTGACTTGGCCAACTTTCTTTAGCTTCTTGAATCGTCCATGTGGCAGGAACATGAAAATTAATGCAGTTGAAGGCCAAACATATTACTGTTGTTATTGTTAAATGTGTTTCTTTTGGAAATTCTGATTTGAAATCTAAGTTGAAATCTACCTTCACTTTACCTAATGTGTATGTGTTATGTGTAACCTTTTCTGCATTTTCTTTTTTATTTTCATATGCTATGTTTTGATTAATGAAAGCTTTGACCTTTTTGTCACTCCTTTGCTCTCTTTTTTCATTTGCATGGTTGTGTTTCTATTTGTGTAGTGATTTCATATAGAAAAAATGATTTTGCTCTAACTTAAAAGATTCACTTTTTGGGCAACTTGGTTGCAGTCTTTTACTTTATTTAAAAAAGAGTAGGGATATTCTCACTACCAAAATTTTTCACTACCAACTTATTACGTATCTAATCACCATTAGATTAACATTTTCTCTCTCCAATTTTTTTTAACATTCTCTCTCTTTGATCTAATGGTGATGTGATGGGTAGTAAGTTAGTAGTAAGAATTCTTGGTAGTTAGAATATCCTTACTCTTAAAAAAAACATAATTAAAAGTATTGTTTTAGTTAAGACATTTTTTTTTTAATTATTGCTTTAAACTACATTTTATGTCTGTTGGACCCGACCAATAGTATATTTTTTTAGTCTTTCAAATGTTGATAAATGTTAATATTTTGATAAGAAATTACCTAAATGAGTTCCTATGAAGTCAATAGGTAAAATAAATAGTTGTATTATGCAAGATAAAAAATTAATTTTCGCTCCCTTTCCCTCCAATCCCAGCTCCGCCACTGGGCAGGAACAAATTAAATTAAATTATCTTTCAAAACCATATGCAAGATATTGTTAAGCTTGCATGGAGGTTTTTTATGCAACTTATGCTGCATCTCCTCTCTTTGCACTTATGTTCCGATGCCAGTATGTTGCGGTGGGGTGTTGGAACAAATGGCTTTCAAAATATGGATTTAGTGTGACTCAATTTTTCATTTTCCAGTGTAACGGAGTTCCATATTATTTATAAAATTATAAGGATCCATAAACCCAACTCAATAACTTACAAATTTAGGTTGAAATATAATGTCGAATTATTTATTATAGTTGAAGTAAATTATTCTGCAGGTGGTGGTGCTGCATTTCCCAAACCCACATAACACTCATTTTCAGACTTAAGCGGTTCATTTAGTTTAGAATGGTTGTGTCGCTTTGCATCCATGTGCTCCTATTGTTTACTCTATTTTAAGTTCAAGGCAAGAAGATTTGGGAAATATCTATGGTACTATTGTTGTACCATTCACTCAGTACATCTATTTAATAAAAAATAAGGAATGACTGTCATGTTTTGTGGAAATGAGAGAAAAATAATTTTTTTATTTAAATATCACTTGTTTAATGGCAAAAAAGCAAAAAATAATTATTAAGTCCAAAAATGAAAAATTAATTGAATTATATTATATTTTTATTTAAAAATCATTTTAAAAATTTATGCACGAGTGCGCACTTGTGATGCACGGATAAATATGCCATTTTTTAGAATTAACGTGTCGGTGTGTCGTGTCATGTGCCATTTTTTAGAGACAAAAAGCATTTGGGACACATATGTTAGAAAAAAATATGTACGTTGGCACGGAAATCGAAGGGTGTGTAGGAGAATTTAAATTCCCATGTTAAATGAGAATTATAAAACCCTTTATTTAAAATGAAAACAACACTACAATAATCATTTCATCAGGTTAATCTTGAAAAAAGCACATCTCTGCAAGAGAGCCCTTCAGCGTGGAAAGTTCTTTGAATGTCAAAACGCCCAATGGGTATAACAATCTTCAGCTTCTGTGCAAGGATTTTCCTCAGAGAGGTAGACTCCAAATTTGCTTTATCGACAATTCAGGGACCGTCCTAACCTTCTTGGTCCTCAAGGAAAGAATAACGACAATGAGGTTGAGGATTCGACCCCTAAAATTCATGAGGGGCAAAGCTGAAGATTAATATCAGTCTCAAAATTAGTAAATCTGAATTTGATAGGCTCTGCATAGCAACTATTGGTAGAGACAATGCAACGCTTGCTTCATAATCATTTCATTAGGTTAATCTTGAAAAAAGCGCGTCTATCCAATACAGCCCTGCCAAGAAATAGCAGGGTGGAAGGTTCTTTGAATGTCAAAACGCCCAATGGGTGTAACAATCTTCAGCTTCTATGCAAGGATTTTCCTCAGATAGGTAGAGTCCAAATTTGCGGCGATTCAAGGACCATCCTAACCTTCTTGGTCCTCAAGGGAAGAACAACGACAATGGGTTTGAGGATTCGACCCCTAAAATCCTTGAGCAGTAAAGCACTATTTGAGGATTCGGTCCCTAAAATTCATGAGTAACAAAGCACTATTGATCTACATTTTGCTCATGAATTTTAGGGGTCAAAACCTCAAACCCATTGTCGTTGTTCTTCCCTCGAGGACCAAGAAGGTTAGGACTGTCCCTGAATCGTCGATAACGCAAATTTGGAGTCTACCTCTCTGAGGAAAATTCTTGCACAGAAGCTGAAGATTGTTACACCCATTGGGCGTTTTGACATTCAAAGAACCTTCCACCCTGCTATTTCTTGGAGAGACGCGTTTTTTTCAAGATTAACATGATGAAATGATTATGAAGCAAGCAGAACATTGTCTCTACCAATAGTTGCTATACAGAGCCTATCAAATTCAGATTTACCTATCAAATTCAGATTTACTAATTTTGAGACTGAGATTAATCTTCGGCTTTGCTGCTCATGAATTTTAGGGGCTAAATCCTCAAACCCATCTTCCAGAGATAGGGCGCTTGCTACTCTTACAGAATGTAGATCAATAGTGTTTTGCCGCTCATGAAATTTAGGGGCCGAATCCTCAAACTCATCTTCCAGATATAGAGGGCGCAGAATGAAGATCAACAGTGCTTTGCTGCTAATGAGAAAATTAATAAACAATTATAAAAAATAATAAACAAATAAAGAGATTAAAAGCATACAAAAGTAATAAATAATTATAAAAAATATTCTAATAAAACATATAAAGAGCATAAAAAAGCATACAAAAAATAGGCAATTATAAATAAAAAAACAAATAAAGAGCATAAACAATAG
Source organism: Gastrolobium villosum (assembly GCA_032173675.1). Taxonomy (NCBI): domain Eukaryota; kingdom Viridiplantae; phylum Streptophyta; class Magnoliopsida; order Fabales; family Fabaceae; genus Gastrolobium; species Gastrolobium villosum. The sequence goes on from JAVKPL010002314.1 coordinate 7,257, forward strand.
ATAATTATAAATTAATAATGCAAATAAAGAGCATTAAAAAAACATACAAAAAATAGACAATTATAACTAAAGGAGAAGGTAAGCATACTTACTGATCTTACTATATAGAAAGTAGAACCAAATTTTGGAAAGTTAGCTGAGGTGTCGCATTCTCCTTAAATCTCAGCTTTTTGTTCACACTAGAGGATGTCTTGAAAACTTACTTCTTTGGGAAATATTTTTTTACGGTAAATAATTTTTTTTGAAACAAAAGTAAATAGTCTGTACAATTATTTTTTATAGGTGGCAGACAGATGTATTAATGGGCTTCTCAATTCTGTATTCAAAATTTAAACTTTCAACGTGAAATGGGTTGGAAAAGTTAAAATAATTAAAAGATGTTTTGAAATTTTCTATGTATTCATTGAATGTATTAAAAATAGTTGTAGTGCTGATACGGGTTGTTTTGGAAACTTAACCATTAAGATAGAGTTGCTTTGGAAAATTAAAATTTATCATAGAAAATTACTTTTTCTGCTTTAGAAAATTACTTAACCAGTAAGATTCATTGTATGTATAAAAACGATATTTGGTGTTGCTTTTGCCTTTTGGTCTGCATCGAGCATTTTGTATCTTCTTTGGTCCATTTCTCTACTCCTCCTCTGATTTTATCGTTCAACATAATGTCCTCAAAATACGACTTTGTAAAGGATCTTAATCCGACGAAAGAAGAGTGGAGGATTAAAGTGCGTGTAGTTAGGTGTTGGAAGGTTCCCAGTTTTAATCGAAAAGATTTTGATGACAATGTGGATATGGTTTTGGTCGACGAACGGGTAATGTATTTTTTCTTTTTTTTTAATGTTTTTATCTTTTCGGTAGCTCATTGTCATTTTTATTTTTATTTTTGCTTTGTTGCGTGTTTTCATTTTATAGGGTGGAAGGATCCATGCTACGGCCAAGGGTACTTTGCAGGTTCGGAAGAAAATTCGTGAGGGTGATGCTTATTTTATAAAAAATTTTGGAGTTGGGTTGAATACGGGTAATTTCAGGCCAACACGGCATGAATATCGTCTGTCTTTCAACTTGAGGACGGACGTGAAATCCATTGTTGATGCTACGATTCCTGAGCGTGGTTTTGATTTTGCTGAATTTGACGTTATTGAGAAAGAATCCTCTGACTCTCCTTATTTAATAGGTGATGGGATTGGTGTATTGTGTTATTCGCTTTCAATTAAGATTTTGTATATTGGACGTAAGGTTGAAACCCATGTTAATTGTTGTGTAGACGTCATTGGTTTGCTGTCTGGAATTGGGGAAGTACGTGAGCATGTCATCTCTGGTAGGAATACAAAAATGGTTGTCGTGGAGCTTGACAACCTGAGGTATTTATGTTATCTATATTTATGATAGTATTGTAATGTAATTTCTTATGTGTTTTTGAATTTAAAGAGAATGGGATTTTACATCATTTCTTATGAGTCTTTTGTTTATATATCATGATAGGGGTCAGAAACTTGAATGCACTTTGTGGGAGTCATACGTAGACGAGGTCCAAACTTTCTTAGCAAAGAATCAGATTGCTCAAAATGTTATAATACTTCAGCTTGCAAGGATAAAGGGTTTTAGGGGTACTTTTTTTTGTGATTAAAATTCTCATTTTTTATTTTTTTGTTTTGCTGTTTTACTTTTTCTTTTATTTACGTAGCATTTTTTTCAGGAAAGATTGGAATAGCTAATACAAAGTATACGACGAAAATTCTTTTTGATTCCAATATACCTGAGATCGTAGAGTTCAAAAAAAGGTGGGCTGTCGTGACAAATTATGAGACATTGCTTTTGCTCTATTCACTCATTCTTTTATATATTTTTATATTCCAGGCTTTCCGGTGATCTGATCGAAAGTAGTCAGATGTTGACTCATTTGTCCAGCCCATCTTCATATTCTTATGAAAATGATTTTCTGAAGGATACAGAGAGGAAATTTCTTACTGATATTAAGAATTGCATGGATGCTACTACTTGCATTACTTATGGAACTGTAAGATCCATCGAAAGTAAATACAACTGGTGGTACAGGTCCTGTAAGAAATGTCCATATTCAGTGTGTGAAGATTTTGAGAAATGGTATTGTAAGAACTGTCAAAAACATTGGGATGAATATACTCCGAAGTAAGCCATTTTTTGATTTGTCATTGTTATCGAAAAATTATTCATGCACACTGTGTGACTGATGTAAAATTCAATTTTTTATATTTTTAGGTTCAGTGTTCAAGTCAGAGTTGTTGATAACACGGATTCTGCTTCTTTCGTACTGTTTGATAGAGACTGTCTTTCTTTATTAGGAGTGAGTGCTGCTGAATTGCGCGAGCAACATTTTAAACGGGTTTGGTTCTCAAAACTTTGAATTTTTTTATTAGTGAGGTTCTCAGAACTTTTAACACCCTTAGTACTTCTTTTGCTGTGTTTCCTTTTTTGTAGGGTGCAGAATTAGAACATTATCCGAAAGAGTTAAACGTTCTTAAAGATAGATCCATGTTGTTTAAAGTGAATGTCAAAATTAGCAATTTGAACTCATACAATGAGCCAAAATATCATGTGGCCAAAGTTTGCATCACTGAAAGTATTATCACATCATTTTTGAAGACCACGGTGGACCCAAATGTTTGTCTTTTTTATTATTATCCATAACCTATACTTTTCAAAGTTATGACTTTTTTGCTTTTATGGAAAAAAAATTCAGGATGATTCTGTATTTGACAGTCCTTGTGATGATAATATTATGTCGACAGGGTCAGGAAAAGCTGTGGTGAGTTGGTATTATTGACATAATTGAAAAATTTGATTGCCATATCAGTATATTAATAGCAGTGAGAGTCATTTTGTTGACAGGATGTTCAGAGCCAAACTTGTGAGAGTACTGACGATGCTGATATTTCTCTCACTTTGTTGACACCATCTGTGAAGTATGGTGATGTTTTTGAAGATAAAAATAATTGTTCAGTTGTCTGTCCTCTTAAAAAAATAAAGCTGGAGAAAGAGTTAAGTTCTGACTATAGATATCATAAAGTTTACGTGATTTATAATTTCATCCCTCTCACTCTGGGTGCCTTTTTGTTTATTTTGGCACAGTTTTGATGCTGCAGCCGGTGACACCTTGGAGCAGAAAGAAAATATGTAACTATGCTTTGGTCGATTTTTTGTAACGAGGAGCTATTGACATTTTCCTTATTCTGTGGCCTATTATCATGTGTTGAACTTTGACAGTGTACCAAGGCCTTAATATTTATTTTTTAATATTTTGATATCATTTCAATTTTAGGGATGTCATTTGAAATTCCCCATGATACAAATTGATAACAATGAATTTCATTATTAGTAATTGCTTGACGTTTCGTGTGAAGTTATTTTTAATGCTCCCCTGAATTTTGAATTAGTGTGTTGGACCTTTAAATTTTTAAACAAATTAATAAATGCCAATAAAAACGGTAGATTTTTTTTGTAACGAGGAGCTATTGGCATTTTCCTTATTCTGTGGCATATTATCATGTGTTGAACTTTGACAGTGTACCAAGGCCTTAATATTTATTTTTTAATATTTTGATATCATTTCAATTTTAGGGATGTCATTTGAAATTCCCCATGATACAAATTGATAACAATTAATTTCATTATTAGTAATTGCTTGACGTTTCGTGTGAAGTTATTTTTAATGCTCCCCTGAATTTTGAATTAGTGTGTTGGACCTTTAATTTTTTAAACAAATTAATAAATGCCAATAAAAACGGTAGATTTTTTTTTTGTAACGAGGAGCTATTGGCATTTTCCTTATTCTGTGGCATATTATCATGTGTTGAACTTTGACAGTGTACCAAGGCCTTAATATTTATTTTTTAATATTTTGATATCAACTTCGCTTCTTCATTTTTACCAAAGTTTGCAAAAAAAATTCCTTTTAATATTTTGTTATCAGCTTTACTTTTTCTTTTTGCCAAATGTGTGAATTTCTTTAGTACAACGTGTTTCAGTTTAGGGATGTCATTTAAAATTCCCCGTTATACCAATTTATAACAATTAATTTCATTATTAGTAATTGCTTGACGTTTCGTTTGAAGTTATTTTTAATGCTCCCCTGAATTTCGAATTAGTGTGATGGACTTTTAAATTTGTAAACAAATTAATAAATGCCAATAAAAACGGTAGATTGGTCGATTTTTTGTAACGAGGAGCTATTGACATTTTCCTTATTTTGTGGCCTATTATCATGTGTTGAACTTTGACAGTGTACCAAGGCCTTAATATTTATTTTTTAATATTTTGATATCATTTCAATTTTAGGGATGTCATTTGAAATTCCCCATGATACAAATTGATAACAATGAATTTCATTATTAGTAATTGCTTGACGTTTCGTGTGAAGTTATTTTTAATGCTCTCCTGAATTTTGAATTAGTGTGTTGGACCTTTAAATTTTTAAACAAATTAATAAATGCTAATAAAAACGGTAGATTTTTTTTGTAACGAGGAGCTATTGGCATTTTCCTTATTCTGTGGCATATTATCATGTGTTGAACTTTGACAGTGTACCAAGGCCTTAATATTTATTTTTTAATATTTTGATATCATTTCAATTTTAGGGATGTCATTTGAAATTCCCCATGATACAAATTGATAACAATGAATTTCATTATTAGTAATTGCTTGACGTTTCGTGTGAAGTTATTTTTAATGCTCCCCTGAATTTTGAATTAGTGTGTTGGACCTTTAAATTTTTAAACAAATTAATAAATGCCAATAAAAACGGTAGATTTTTTTTGTAACGAGGAGCTATTGGCATTTTCCTTATTCTGTGGCATATTATCATGTGTTGAACTTTGACAGTGTACCAAGGCCTTAATATTTATTTTTTAATATTTTGATATCATTTCAATTTTAGGGATGTCATTTGAAATTCCCCATGATACAAATTGATAACAATTAATTTCATTATTAGTAATTGCTTGACGTTTCGTGTGAAGTTATTTTTAATGCTCCCCTGAATTTTGAATTAGTGTGTTGGACCTTTAATTTTTTAAACAAATTAATAAATGCCAATAAAAACGGTAGATTTTTTTTTGTAACGAGGAGCTATTGGCATTTTCCTTATTCTGTGGCATATTATCATGTGTTGAACTTTGACAGTGTACCAAGGCCTTAATATTTATTTTTTAATATTTTGATATCAACTTCGCTTCTTCATATCAAGATCAACGTGTGGATTTAACAGTAAGACGACACACCAACGACGGCGACAACGATTTTGTTCTTTTTTCCCCGGGCATCGCACGGGTAATTCACTAGTTTTATATATAAAAATACATTAACATACTCAAATATATGTAAAAAATTATTATGCATGGTTGCAAACATATATAATTTTGTAGGGATAAAAAAAAGTAATATATGATAATCACATTAGTATATTGTAAAAGAAATAAACAAAGAAAATTCAATACCAGGTAACCACATATAATTTCTCTACCAAATATCCTCGACCGACCATGTTTAATAATTATAAGGCATTCACCAATAACTCTTCCCATAAAAATGGATTTGCAATAAATCAATAAGTCACATTCTCCTAATCTACTGTTCCACAAATCTTTAAAGCTGAAATTCGAGGTCATTATAGGAGAGTATATTATCGGCAAACAAAACTACAAAAAAAATTGAAAGGAGTACCACACTTTTTTAAGACAAGACAACTTTGTTTTTTTATTATTATTATAAAAATGCATGACTCACTGGTTTTGATAACCCGAGCAGGTAACCCGTTTTAATAAAATCCGGCCGGTTTGAATCGATTTTCACCGGGTTTAAAATCTGGCCGGTTTGTCTCAAACCGGTCAGATGATCAATTCATTGGGTTTTGGGTCGCCCCGACCAATTCAAGCCGGATCTGATAACATTGGTTTATTCATTTTATTTATCTATTTTAAAATTTTATTATTTTTCTCTTGCTCGAAAATCAATTTCACAGCAACACTTTATACCATAAAGATACTCTACATACACTGCTATATATTGGGTTATTTCCTCTCTCTCATTTGTTTTCTATAATTCCTGTAGTTCCTATATGTCTATGTTTTTTTTTATTCATTCGTCTCTCTTGTTTTAGACTTCAAACTTTCAATTCAATCTCATACTACTCACTCTGTCTTGAAACAAATATTTCTAATTGAACAATTTAAAGGGTATAATGTCTCTTATCTTATAGGATATAATTTTAGGCTTTAATATTTCTACAGTGAACGAATGTAGATAAATTGTCTACATTTGCTCTCAAAATGATGTTATTTTGAGTTGAAGAATTAAAAAATTATAATGAAAAAGACTATTATGACACTGAAACAAATTATAATTACAAAAATACCTTGATTTCCGCCCCAAAACGATGTAATTTTGAGCTCCATGTAGATAAGTTATCTACATTGACTATAGAGAAAAAGAACCCATAATTTTTATATACATATAAAAATGCATGGCAATGTTGTAAAACGCGAACCGGTCATCGACCCGGTTTAGGTACTGGGTTATTGGTTCAACTAGTGGATCATTACTCGATAAATATATGTAAATTTATAATTTATATTAAAAAATTATAAACATAATCAAATATCAATAAAAAAATATGTAAGTTTCAAATATTATAATGTAAAAGGGTTTTATAAGAGTTATGTTATAGGAAAAGTGATTGTGTTATGGTCCCACAAAATGTTGTGTGTGTAGGAAATTTTGTGTGGTCATGTTAAATGATATATGATAAACCAATGTAAAAAGTAATAAATCACAAGATTTTTTTTGTCGTTGTTGGTAACAATGGTCCTTAGCCCAAAAAACAAACAAACCAAAACTAGACAAATTCTACACCCTAGACCCTACTACTAGTCCCCATCAATGCATCATCAGCTTCATTTGCATTAGCAGCAAGAAGCATCTTTCATCTCATCTTCATCTCATCTCATCGATCAGTGAGTAAATGACACCTAATTTTCTCATTGCAAGATTGACTCCTTTATCATTCACACTGATATGAATCTAGGCCCAAGCACCAGCGGCCCAATAGAAACTGGCCCAAGAACCATCCAAGGAAAGCCCAGGCCCACGAAGCCGCTTCTAGTGGGATCGAGAATCTTCGAAGAAAAACACTGCCAGCGGTGCTCAACGAGGATAGAGGGATGGGGGAGGTTGACCGTGACTTAGTAGAGGAAAGGGGGTTATCTGGAAGAGTGAAGAAGAGACCATCGCGATTCGAAGAGGAGGGATACGAGTGGGCAACAGGGTGATTTCACACAGGGAAGTAGAGATCACTTGTATAGGTTGTATTCTTTTCATTTCACTCTTGTATTTGGGTATAAAAGGGGAATGACTTCTGATGTAGTGTTGTTGATCATTGAAATAAAATTGTCCCTTCTTCTTCTCCTAATTTCTCTTTCTCTCTTCTCTTCCCTTCGTCTTTGTGAGATAGGTTTCAACCTATCAATTGGTGCTTTCATCCCTGAACATGGCCCCTCCTGACCCTCCTTCTCGCTCGGTTGATGATCGGCTGGAACAAACGCAATCGGAGGTGCAGAATCTGAAAGATCAAATGAACAAGCAGTTCCAAGAGATTACTTGTAAGCTGGATGCCATTTTTGACAGGGAACATCCGGTGTCCTCCAACACGGGGAACCACAATTCCTTCGATTCTAAAGAGTTTTCGGCTGTTCGCAATTTGCGTCTCAAGGTTCCCAGATTCGATGGATCAATTGATCCACAGGATTGGATTTTCAAAGTTTGCCAATTCTTTGATTTTCACGGTATGGAGGAAGAGCAACGTTTGCGTATTGCTCCCTTTTACTTTGAAGGAAAGGCACTTGCATGGTATAAGTGGTTGCACAAGAACACCAAGATCGAGTCTTGGGGAAGTTTTCTACGGTCTCTACAAGTTCGGTTCGATCCTTCAGAACTGGAAAATTATCAAGGGCAACTGGCCAAACTGACACAAAGGGGATCTGTCATGGAGTACCAGACAGAATTTGAGACTCTCTCAAACAAGGTAGATGGTCTGTCCGAATCCTTTTTACTCAGTTGTTTTCTTTCTGGGTTAAAGACTACTATCCAACATGAGGTTACGTCGTTTGCACCCACTACTTTAACTAGGGCAATAGCCTTAGCCAAAATACAAGAAGCCAAGACCCAATCTAAATACTCCTACCTAAAATTATAGTCTTCTTTACCCCCTCTTCTGCCTACACCCACAAACCAAAACCAAAGTCTTCCATCCAATCAGAAAAATTTCTCTCTTCCAAACCCAAATAATCCTAAAACTACCACTCACCGATTGACCCAAAGCCAAATACAAGAACGCCGTGAGAAAAACCTTTGTTTTACCTGTGGAGACAAATATTTTTTTGGCCATAAGTGCAAGGCTTCGGTTCATGTTTTGATAGTGCCAGATGAATATGACTTGGATATGGGGGGTAGAGATGAGACTGATGAAAATCAGAACCCCAATTTTCACTCAGAATCGGACACAACCGACAAACCTCTTATTAGTTTACATGCTCTTTCTGGTATTTTAACCCCACAGACTCTCCGATTCAACTGTCATATTGGTAAATCAGATTTGGTTTTGCTTGTCGATGGCGGAAGTACTCACAATTTTTTGCAACCAAGAGTAGTCTCCACATTAAAGCTACCCTTATCCACTGATCACCAATTTGATGTTATGGTGGATAATGGTCAAATTCTCAAGTGCGAAGGATTTTGCCCAGTGGTTCCAATCAAAATACAAAATCATGTATTTTTGGTTGACTTCTACATTCTTCCTGTCCAAGGAGCTGATATAGTGTTGGGAGTTCAGTGGCTGCAAACCCTGTGACCCATTATTTTGGACTACTCCAAATTACACATGACATTTATGTGGGAAGGTGAGAACATTCAGTTGCACGAAGATAAGCATCAGAGCCCTATTTCACTGAATCAGTTCAGAAAGATCCAACAAAGACAACAGATAGCTTCTCTATATCAGTTGACACTACTGGATTCACAACAGACAGTCCCAGAATCGTCCATTTCCCTAGAGGTTCAGCAGCTGTTATCAGAATTTGAATCCTTATTTCAGGAGCCCAAGGAGCTACCTCCTCATCGTCAACTAGATCATGAAATACACTTGGAACCAGGTACGAAACCAGTAAGTGTTAGACCTTATAGATATCCACATTTTCAGAAGGGTGAAATTGAAAAGCAAATTATTCAGATGTTGGATTCGGGTTTCATAAGAAGTAGTACTAGTCCCTTTTCATCTCCTGTATTATTGGTCAAAAAGAAAGATAATTCTTGGAGATTTTGCATAGATTACAGGGCTCTCAACAGTATTACTATTAAAAATAGGTTTCCAATACCCACTGCTGATGAATTAATGGACGAATTAGGTGGCTCTAAATTTTTCTCTAAACTAGACTTGAGATCTGGATATCACCAGATTAGAGTCAAGCCATCTGATATCCATAAGACGGCATTTAGAACCCACCAAGGTCATTATGAATTTCTAGTAATGCCTTTTGGGTTAACAAATGTGCCAACAACCTTTCAAGCCACTATGAATATGTTATTGCAGCCTTATTTACGCAAATTTGTTGCTATTTTTTTTTGATGATATCCTCATATAAAGCCCTAACATGGCCCTGCACTTACAACATTTGAGATTGGTTCTGACTACATTACAGACTAACCAATTTTTTGTGAAGAAAAGCAAGTGTTCATTTGCACAGCCGCGGGTCGAATATTTAGGTCACATTGTGTCTGTAGCTGGTGTAGGCATGGACAGCAGCAAGGTCAATGCAATGTTGAATTGGCCAGTTCCAAATAACTTGAAGCAGTTGCGTGGGATTTTAGGACTCACAGGCTACTATAGAAAATTTGTAGCTAATTATGCTACTATAGCAGCCCCAATGACGGATCAACTAAAAAGGGACTCTTTTTCTTGGTCTACTGCTGCACAACTTGCATTTGATAAGTTAAAGGCCGCCATGACTACAGCACCTGTCCTAGCACTTCCTGATTTTAACAAGGAATTTGTAGTAGAAACAGATGCTTCGAATTTAGGAATTGGAGCAGTTCTTCTCCAACAGGAACATCTAATTTCCTACTTTAGTAAGAAATTATCACTGCGAATGCAAAGAGCTTCTGCTTATGTTCGGGAGCTGTATGCTATAACAGAATCCGTCAAGAAATGGAGGCAATATTTGCTTGGATGGAAATTTCTCATTCGGACGGATCAAAAGAGTTTAAGGGCTCTTTTAGATCAGGTGGTGCAGACGCCAGAGCAGCAGTATTATCTTTCTAAGCTCATGGGATTTCAGTATTCCATTGCATATAAGCCTGGAAAGGATAACAGAGTGGCGGATGCTTTATCTCGATGCCCTTCTACAATGTCTTTGATGGCTATTTCAGTGGTACAGTTTGAATTATTGGAAGCCTTAAAAAAAGAAAATCAACAATCTTTGTTTTTTATTCAACAATACCAGCAATTGGCAACTCATCCAGAGACTCACACAGACTTGGAAATCAGAGATGGGCTACTGTTAAAAAAAAGGAAATTACTGGTGGATCCAGCTTCTCCCTTGATTCCACAAATTTTGTATGAAAACCATGCTACGTTATCAAGTGGTCATTCGGGAATCCAGAAAACCATGGCTCGCATAGCTGCAATTTTTCTTTGGCCAGGATTGAAGCAAGATGTTCAGAAATTTGTCCAGTCTTGTATTACCTGCCAACAGTTTAAATACTCTACACAAGCACCAGCTGGACTATTACAACCCATCCCTGTGCCTGAGAGAATTTGGGAGGATGTGTCCATGGATTTTATCACTGGTCTTCCAATGTCTTATGGTTACACAACAACATTGGTTGTCGTCGACCGTTTGTCTAAACAAGCCCATTTTGGGGCTCTACCACGCAAATATACTGCTACAAAGGTTGCGAATCTCTTTACTCAAATGATTTGCAAGCTACATGGTGTGCCTCGATCAATCATATCTGATCGTGATCCTATTTTTCTTAGTCGCTTCTGGACAGAATTATTCCAACTCAGTGGTACTTGCCTACGTCGCTCCACTGCTTAT